>CM057935.1:11563324-11839500 GCA_030141595.1 Chydorus sphaericus | reverse complement strand
ATTTTAACATTTTACCAAAATGATTTCTTTCATTGCAAATGCATGTTTTAAAAAAAGTGGTACATACAGACATTTAGCGGACACTGGGTTTTTAATCATTTTCCCTTATTTTACGTATGAAAAGTGAAGTGACAACTGTTCTAGACTTCAACCCCAGCATTTTATTCTATTATAACATTTTACCAAAATGATTTCTTTCATTGCAAATGCATGTTTAAAAAAAAGTGGTACATAGGAGAGGAGAGGAGCTCTCCATCGAGGACACTAGAATGTCACTCAAGAAGATGCCACTGGTGTTTGAAGCCTACAAGAAGATCACCAAGTTGAGCATGGATTTGAGGGAGAATAACCTTGATAAATTCCAGAAGGGCGTGATGGAAAAATCATCTCTTAGGTTTCTTAAGAAAGGATTCCGTAAGCTTACTAAATTGAAGTTATTCATCTTCGTCGTTCATAGCGGAGTATTTTTCAAAATCTGGCTGGTTCCTCTTGGAATTCTTAAGTAATTGCGTTATCTTTCAATACATTTTTTACACCCGATTTAATTAGTACTTTTTTAAATACTGATTGTGGTGGTGCAAACATTGCGTCGATTTGTCGATCGATATCACTTACAAGGATGAAAGTGATAGCAGCACCCAAGGCAGGGGTGCTCGCTGTCCGTATTTAAACGAGGGAAAATGAAAAGAAGAAGAATTCATAGAAGACATACGCCCAGAGTATACCTGGATTAAGAATTTTAAAAGCCTGGTTATTGTTGTAAACCAAGCTCAATCGAATGTGAAAGACGATTCAACACAAGTGTTCATCGTCGATTGGCTCCACGAAATGCAAGCAGATTCTCTAGAAAGACTTAGGATTAGAGCCAGAATTGATTCTGACGTTCTAGACGAATTTGGATTACTAGGCGAAATGCCTGGCCCGTAGTGAAATCAACTGTGGTGGCCTTTGGCCCTTGTTTTTGGTATGATGTTTCAATGTTAAACCGTAAAAAATGTCGCCAACTGGAACACTTGGGCAGCATCCATTTAACAAAGTAGAGAACGGCCTAGAACGACTGACGGAGTTGAAATATGATGCCAGCGGTTTATGCAAATTTGATGCAGATGTACAGTTTTTTCCTTCTTTTGTACATTAATTCTTTATGTTTTATAATAACATTTTTCTTTAATTCAAGGGACTAAATGATTTCTGCCAATACCACCCCAATCTGGAACAACTCCACTTCTTCCTACAAAATGATCGCGAAAATGACGAGCTCGAGGACGAGCATCTCTTTGAACTTTGAACGGGGAGTGGAATCTTCCCTTGTTGAGAATTCTCGTCTATTCCTGTGATAGACTAAGTCTCACAGAGTATTATTCTTTTATAGTTATATTTAAAAAATATTCATTTTTAAAGAGGTGATGTTGTATTTATTTCAGATGCCATGGATCATCTAGGGGAAGCATGCCCAAACATCGAGCAGTTCCATGTTAATTATTACGCCTGTCTTCCCATAAGACCGAAACTGTCCACAGCTGTTCTCCACCATCAGGTTTCAAAACTTGAAATGGTTGAATTTTATTGGGGATAAGTTGTTTGATGGATCCTACTTGCTTTCGGTGATATTGTCTTTTTAGGTTATTATTATTTTATGAGTCGTAATTATTTTACTTTCACTTATTCGACAGATCGTACAGCATTGCCCCAAGTTGGAACGCTTACACTTGCTTGGCAGTGTTGAAGCAGGCACATTCTTCCTTCATCTAGCCAAGTGCTTCCCCTTTGCTCGAAACTTGCGCGACTTGAGGTATTTTTCAAAATGCACTTTGATATAAGATAAATATTGATAAAATATATTAACTTGCAGGATTGAATGGCCAAAAATTCAAATAGATCTGAGTGACCTGCCTTTCTTCTTTAGGGCTCTACAAATTTGCAAGAACTTGGAGAGACTTGCTTTGATTACTAAGGCACGGAAACGCAACCCTAATGATTACACTCCGCTGCAAGATTCAATTTTGCCATATGTCAAAGGAGCGCCCAATCTGGTTGCCCTGTGCCTAGTGGGTTTTCCGATTGACAGCAGCGTCCTTGATGGACAATTTATGGCAGAGATACTACCCAATCGCCCTGCTTTTTGGTTTTACTTGGGCTCAGAGCTTCCGAAAGCGAGCGATCTTACTGTTCCGCGGATTCATTACAATGGAATCGTGAACCCGATCGATCCGTACTATGCCCCACCTAGTTTTTAGTTTCAGCGCTGCTGTGGGTTCTTCAATTTGTATGTGATTACGACACAGCTAATTGGATTCATTTCAAGTAATAAACGAATTGAAACACTGAAATTACTTTATTATTATTATTATTTTTGCAACCAAGGTGAAAACTAAGAGGTAGGCGCAAGGAACTTTTGGGTATGAGTGAGTCATATTTAGGCACCCAACTTTTTTATTGTAATGAATGATGAGTCTATTTCATAAATAATTAGACTAAGGTCTGGTTTATAGCAATCCTAGGAATACCGTAGCATCTTCTAAAGGCCATTAGGCACGTTTACGTTGAAATGAACCATACTTTGAATAAGGATGATTATCAGGATATATTTTTTTATTTATCGCCATAAAGGCAAATAAATGGTAGATGATAGGAACAGAAATATAGAAGTGAAAAACAAGCAGAATTATCTTAAAAACCATTCTGAATCGCAACCTTTACACATTTACCACAATTTAATGATGAAAATGTATAACTAGATCACGTATTTATATTTACTCATAATATTTGTTCCGCCGTGAATATAGGGTACGAGATATTTTTATTTTTCTTTAGCTACGAATGGGAAATATAATCCATTTTTGTAAAGTGAATCTCAGGTAATTAAATGAATCTATTCAACTTCAACATTTACATTTAACAAATTTAGCTAAAAGTTAAAAGCATATACTTTGATATTGCAATGCCGATTGTATACAAAAATAACGTTGTCTGCCTCGTTCTGCTGTCAAAACTGTAACTTTCTACAACTAGAACTGAGAAGTAGAAATTTTCATTTCGTCTTATTTAATTATATTGCCTCTTTAAATAAGAAAAAGCCTTGCGCTATTGGAGTTAGTGTATTTTGAATTGGTACAGATGCAAAAATTTAATTTGTCCATGTTTGTTGACATGTTTAGCTATACGATACATGTCTTTATACCAACAAAGCGAACAGTGATGAACATTCTAGATCTGAATGAAGATGTTTTCTTGGCTATTCTTTCGCACTTGTCGTTTGATGATATCGCTAAAAGCAGATTGGTAACAACACATTTACATGATAAACTAACTTTCATTTTGAAGCATTCCTTTTTAAATAGGTTTGCTGTAGATTCAATGAAACTGGCAAGAAGCTGCTCAACAATGGATTTACTTCTGTTCAACAGTACCACAGCCGTTGCCAGAAGGAAATGAAAGCTAAACTCCCGCGCAGAGAATCTGAGAGGAGTAAACACCCAATACAGCCAATCATACATATTCTTTCCAGTAAATCTTATTAAGCTTCTTCTTGATTTCAAATTCATATGACTAATAATCAATATTATTTCTTTATTTTTCATTTCTGATATTGAAACCCGTTTGTCCCTTCTATCATTGACATACTGAAAGTACATGGTCAAAGGTGTTTCCTGCTTCATTCCCGGAAATGTATAAGCATTTAATAAAATCCACCTGATCTATTCAATAGTGATAGGCCTAATAAATTTCCTTTTTTTTTTTTTGAAGTTTCTGGACGAGTGTTTTAGACTTATTAGGGAGGTTGTTGTTCAGAAGAACCTTCCACTTTCTTACACTTTCTTACAAGAGTTACGTGACATCTCTTCTATGACCATGGAACACTTTGAGGAGCAGATTGTCCCAAGATTAAAAAGTCAAAAGCTTCGCAGCCTCACTTCTCGTAGCGACGGAGAATCTAAGATTGGAAATCAATCCGCTATTTCTTCCTCATCGATGAAAACAGGAACCCATGATCCGGGCCTAGAGCAGCAGAATCGCCTCCTCATCCAGGGTCAACAGATTCAGATTGGAGAAGTGAAAACTAAAGTCTGATACTCATTTATAACTATTTGTATTCCATTCTTCTTATAACATTCTATGCTTTTCTCTCATCACTTTAAGTTGGTGGAACAAGAATGAAAGATATTGGACCAGGGCAAACTATTGAACGATTATGGTAAAAGATTGATTCACCTGGAACACGAAGTGCGCGTTCTCAAGCAATATAATCCTGATGCCCATCAATCCATTTCATCAACTGATGTTCTGATGGACGCCAGTATAGCATATCAGTTGAAACGATCTCGTCAATCAGGTATTTTTATTTTTAACAGCAACGTTTCTATATTTGATGGATTTAGTTTTTATTTTCCAGATGACGATGGAACTTTCGAGCCAAGACGTAGTAAACGCCTTCTATCAAAAAGAGGACCACTGTAGTCTAAATGGCGGAAGAAGAAGCCAATAAATACTATGTGAAAAAAGTATCATATATTCTAATATGCTTCATTTTTGGATCTAAGAAATGGGGAAACCCGTACGAAAGTTTCTGCTGTCGTCGGGCTGCACAAGACGGTAAAATATCCGTAATTTACATGACCCGAAAAATCCCGGTGAAATTCCTGCCACCGAACGGGGTATTTAGAAAGCGCTCCCCAGTGTGCGACGGCAAACTATGATTTGTAATCGTCGAATTTTTAGCTGGTAAAAAGTCGGCTGACGCCCACTGAAAGGAGAAGGAGAAAGAATTGACTGGTAAAATGCGCTCCAATTGTTTAAGGGGGAAAAATTAGATCTATCGTAGCTGGTTTAAATGCAGTTAAAAACTGTGGAAATCAGCATGAATAAAAACGCTCCGAATTGTACCAACAATTTTCTGTATGAGTTAGCCTGCAAAATGCAGGCTAAAATTTTACTGATTACTTGACGTATTGTGTGTATCATAAAATATCATGCTGTAATTATACAGACGATCTTAATTTTACCATTTATATCAATACCTGCGCGCTGCTATTATATAACATGTAACATGCCGCGATAATTTATATTCAGCATCCCATCAATTTTTTTACATCTTTCAAATTGTTTTATCTTAAATTATAATGATGAATTTGATAATTTACACTAATAAAATCTTTATTTATCAAATAAAAAGATTTAAGTTGTAATGATGATGGTGCTATAACAATTATTATTAATGGAAGCGCTACTATAAAGTAAGAAATAAATACGTTTAAAAGTTTCACGGAAATTATCAGAATAGTTTTACTCTACATGATAAGAATCAATTATTTGATGATCCAATGTGCAAGGCATTGTGTATTTTATTGATATTCAATCTCTTTCAATACTATTAGCTAAAGCAACTGCAATAACTGTATCATTCAAATCACTTTTCACGGCAACCACACACTTTTTTTTAACATCTGCAGCTACATAAGCAGATAAAAAAGATTTGGTTCCGACCAATTTGGTCATTTGACCTGCGACTTGCGGGACCTTCAAGGGAATGACTGATGATTCAATATCTAGATGGGCGGGGATATAGCAGGATTTAAATTCACTTCCTAATTGATGTCCAAGAACAAAGCAAATATCATCACAAATTTGGGGAAGAACAACAAAGCTTTGTAGTAAAACAAAATTTGAATCCTCCATTAAAGCGCAATAATTGGACCGCTTTGGTGATCGACTGTAAGCGGTAGTAGTAAAGATCGTTCCATTTTTTTTCTGGAACTTGGGGAAAAAGAGCGCAGGGCTTGGATTCGAAAGTTGCCCACCTGATTTATCATAAAGCTTTCTTACTCGCGAGTATAAGGGCAATGATTTGATAAGGTTTGAGATGGCTGAAATTTCTTCGGAAGAAAGGCTCCTCTCATTAGGAGAACCTAATAAGGCATTCTGATCGACCATCAGTTTTCTGTTACTTGGGTGGATTCCGTGAGCGGATAATAGCGATGTAGGAAGATGAATCAACTGCTTGAAAAGCTCTAGATGCTTTCTTGGGAAGAGAACAGTTGAATCCTTGAGCATTTCAATCACTTCATCTCTGACGGCATTTCGAATGAGAAAGGTGCTGGCCATCTGTTCCACAGGCGCTTGTGTTCCATGAACCATTGACTGCAACTCACCGTTGAACCACTCGGGTAGAAATGTTGAAGAAGCCCATAGGCTTCCCCAATCCAATGTACTCTTGCCGAGATGCGTGGTAAGATGGAGATTGTAAGTGGTATAAGATCTTCCGTAGAGAGTTTCACTTTCAGCAACAAAATAGTCCAGAACGGGAGCGATTTCTTGAACTAACAAAAGGTCCACTTCTTCTTGCAAAAGGATATACAGGCCATGAGAGAGCAAGGCAAAATGAGAAAAATAGGGTTCTGGTAGAATTCCATCCAAAACTGTGAAATAATAAAGGCAGAATGCTTTGAATTCGTGTGCTTTCCAAAAAGCTGTCTTCTGTAGATAGTCTTTGCTCGGCGTTCGCGTGATTTCGAGAGGCGGAAGTACGTTACGCAGGCGGGAATTGATTATTTGAAGCTTGTCGCCTATATACCATGGTTTTCCTTTGTTTTCTTTTGAATTCGTAATCCACAATAGTACGTACATTTTGATTACGCCGATGCACATCGAATGCATGTAATCTGACAGAGAAAATATTTTTTTACATTCCATTATACCGTTAATTATTTATTCACTATTTTATTAATTTTCACCTGGCGTAAATGCTTCGATGAAGTCAAAGTCCTGGAGTTCTAGCAGAGCACACGCACCTTTTATTCCATTGACTCTAGGGTCTTTTCCTTTCATCTTTAAAACAGCCTGCAAAAAAATATATTTTTTTGTAAATAAGGGCTACATATTATTAAACAGCATCTAAATTATATAGAATTATTGATGCATTATTGGTGTGCATTGTACAACATTTTAAATATATTCTTTTCTATATATATTTCTATGATAAAACATTTAAAATAAAAAAACAAACATATTATATATTATTAAATTTAAAAGTATAACATGTAGTCTTAATTGTCATAAAAACATGATCGAGCTAAATAGGGAAGCCAATATATATATGGTCAGTAAATAGGCTAATTATAAAATAATAATATTTCAGTTTTACCTGAACATCAGCAAGATGCTGCTCCATTGTACGCAGAGGAAACTTTTGCAAAATGCCAACACCATTTCTTTCACAATAGACATGAAGCCCACGATTTCCTGCTCCTCGTTTCACGCTGTATCCTGTAATTTAATATGAATTTGAAGTGATGAGCGCTAACAAACTATAGTTAAATGCATTTTACCTGGGTGAAGGCAGAAGTCGCATCCGAACTTTCCATTAAACTGTGTTGTATTTCGAATAATAGGCCTTGCAACAGTGTCAGTTGTGATTATCAAGAGACGAACGTTGTAATGGTTGTTTTCAAATTCAATTCCAGTTTCTTGGAGCATCTTCAGCCGTTCAACGCAGGGTAAAACGAAAGCATCTTCCGATGGTTTGCTGTCACAATGGTGAATACCAACTAGAACCATATTTTCTCGACGTATATGGTATGGAGCTTCATTAATAATGACCATTAGAGGCCAAAAGTTCCATTTACTTGATTCATACATTTGGGCACCATCCGTATTTACTTGAAGAGTAATCGTCCTTGAGGCGGCTTCCTCGCCCAGCTGATCCATTATTTCTTTATAGCAGCGACCACTTGCGACATCGCCAATCTTTCCATCTTCATATTCGCGCCTCTTCATACCAAAGTGCTTCAAATAGTAAGCGAGCTGATCTTCAATATTTAGCAAGAGCGTGTAACAGTGCTTCTCGACGCGGGCAAATGGATGCCCACAAGGCTGCAACTTGGTAGGATATCCGTCTTGTCCGTTAACTAGAAGATTCTTACATTTCCGACAAACATAAATCCTCCTAATGTCGCTCTTCAAGTTTTTGTACGGATTTAAGAGCGTAAAAGGGCTTCTCATTTCTTTTGGAAGATTTTCACCAGCAATGTTCATCAGAGTAAGAAAGTCTTTCAAAGCAGCTTTGGAAAGTCCATGCCTGAGATAGTATGCTGTGCTTAGAAGGCGGAGACTTTTTTTTCTTGTCATCTCTTGAACTACCGGATCCCACTGTCAATATAAGAGCGGTGAGATAGTTTAAATAATATGATTATATGATAAAAATACCGAAACGTCAACTTCTTCGGAGCTGTTAAAATCAGACAGTTCTCCACTTCCGTAAAAGTCATCATCCGATTCATTTTCACCATCTGAATCACAGGTTTCATCGGATGAATCGGATAGAACTTGGTTCTCCCCCGCGGTTTCGTTGTCGTAGTGAAAGACTGCATCATCAAAAGTTCCCAAACCCTCTTCTGTTTGATTCTATAATTTATGCCATAATATACTTTTAAATCTATGTTTATACATAAACATTTATAAATTAAAAAGAAAAACAATAGTTATTTATACCTCTTCTTGAACCGTTACAATATCATTCGTCCCAAGTTCTTTGTCCGTAGAAATTTTAATTCTTTTGCATGAACTTTCTTCCTCACTTAACGATGTTTGTGGATCCTTTTCATTTCCATCTTCAGCAGCGAGTGATTGAACTAAAGTGTCGGCTTGAGCAGTAGCTTCAGCAAGAGCCAATCTTCTAATAGTTTTTTTAGATGTTCCTCGCACAGACAACTGGCTTCTAAAAGCATCACTCATTTCACATCACTTATTTATTAACTGAATTTAGAAATTAATTAAAACCGTATTTTATGTTAAGTTTGGATAATTCAGTAAAGTGAGAATGCAGAATGCATTTACTGATAAGCACAGTTTGAGAACTAAAAAGAGACTAAATAGGTACAACGACCGCACATATCTGTGTTGTATATCGGGGAAGAGTGAAGACTCTCTAGTCCGCTTCCCAGAACCGTCGAAGGTCGAATCTCCCCTTAAAACATTTTATTCCAACCTTCATTTGGCTTAATTCTACGAAAAAATGTCAATATCAGGTGTTTACTCTAGCTGATGACTTGATCAGCAGAATGTAATTTGTAAATTTTACAATAAATATTAATGAAACGTAGAATTATGTAACAAAGGTTATGTAACATTGGGTGATGGTTTTGGTTCTCAGAATAGACCTGAACTATGGCAAAATTCCCATCCCTGCTTCATTCTTCTTAGAATGGCTTTGAATAACTCTTTCAACTCCTTATGTTCTTGGAATAATCGATGTTGAGACGACGATCGACGATTGAAATTTATGTGAGAGATGATGATACAAGAAGGACGTCAGTCTTTAACCTGACTTTGACAATGACTAAGCGGAGTGATATAAATGTGATAGTGTTTGACTTTGGTGGAGGGAATTGCCTCTTCCGAGGCTCACGTTAATCTAATCGTGAGTCCTGCCAGAAGGGCTCTCGCTTCCAGTTGATTCCCGCCATGTTTACAATATATAAAACTCCGCCGTGATTCAAGTATTCAACAATATACTTATAAAATATTTTATAAATTATTTTATTTATTATCCCACTTACGGTTCGGACTGAAATATTTTTTATTCGAATTCAATTTGACGAATGTGAATTGCAATTATGCAAAATTTAATTCTAGCCGTTAAAAAATATTTGTTATTCTAATTCAATATAGATGAGCATGTTTTGTAGCAATTTCACATTTTTCCACATAGTTATCCGTGCGATTTGCGAATATAGCGAGCGAATGCGTATGCGTTGGTTTTAAACTTGACAACGCTGTTTCCCCCACCAGCTCTTCTCTCTCGATCAGTTTCCCGCCCGTTCAAGTCCCAACCCTTCATCTTCCTCATTCGGACTGGCCGATTGCCATTGCTTTTATCCCTTCTATTTTTATTTTGCGTTCGTCTTAAAGTGCAATCAACGTTTATAGTCAATCAACCAGTGCTTAAAAAATTTCATTGTCTCTGACTAATTTTTTTATCGGTAAGGGGTGTTTTGGCCTTTTATTATACTTTCATACTCATAAAGTCGTCTGCCTATAGAGTTTAACATGTGCTTTTTGGAGCTTTACATTTCTCTAATTTTTAAGTAATGACGCTTATTTCAGTAAAAAGAGGTTTAAAAATTGTTGACTTTCCTAATTTCTCCTCTAAATTTTCTTAATAATCAATATTTTAAAAAGTGGTTCTAATTTATATATTTACTTTACATATTACAGAAAGTAACCTGATACTACGTGGTTCTACTTGAGGAGTGAAGATCTGCTATTAGATACTTACATTTTATGAACAATTGGTATGTTGCTCGAAGTTTATTTAAATTTAGGAATATTTTATTTAAAGTGGCCATGCATGTTTATCCTGTACTTCTATTCTTGCGAGTTTGTCATAACAAGAGATTGGGGAAAACTTTAAATAAATAAATTTTAGATTTTTTAAAAATAGAATTTTTGAATATTTATTTACAGGCATCTGACATTTTAGTTTTAATATAATTAATTTTAAATTAGTTTAATTTTTTAAAATTTTATAAATTTATTTTCTCAATTATAACGGGTGTTATCTGTGAATGTTGCTACTGTAGAATCATAAGCAGATTTATAACGCTGTTTTAGAATAACATCTTTAAGTGTGTTTTTTTTAAATCTTTTTAGAAGAGCACCATGGCAAGCCCTATATTTGTTCTTCTGAAGTTTCGAAGCAGTGGAGAAATAGTCATTGGAACTAGCAGTGATATTTTGAATAACAAGATGGAGTTATCTCGCAAGTCGATCACAGAAGCTCTTGGTCAATGGAAAGAGAGCAACGAACAAGTCCAAGTGAAGTATGTGTGGCCTTTTATTGATTTGATGTAGCATAATAACCGACATTTGATTTTTAAAACACAGATGGCCAACTCCAGCTGCCCTAGAAAAGAATCCAGACCGTATTGGACTTTCTGAAAAGGACCACAGAATTTACGCTGCTTTTGTTTTGGGATATTCAGGTGAAATATTTTTTTATTTTTGTGCTTTTTTTTATTTAAAAAAAATGTAATATTTTTTATTTATTTATTGAAAGGCCATGTCCAAGAATTGGTGAATTTAAAAGATAAATTTACTGCCAAACGAACAACTCCATCCATCGCACCAATTAATGGAGCAAACGCCGATGCTGGAAAGAGCAGCAGTCCAAGTGTAAGTGCTGAGACACCTTCTGCAAAGAAAAGTCTCTCAACGTCTTTGGCAGGCGGGCCGCCGTCAAAGAAATCCCGTTCGACAACTAAGAAGCAGACTGAAAGCCAGATCATGGCTGCGGTGAATCAACCCGACTCGGAAGATGAGCTTATTGAATCTGAGGATGAGAGTGACAAGGAAGATTCCATTAAAGCAGGTGATGAGTACACGCACCCACAGTCTCCGTCCATGTTTGCCGACGAAGAAGAGAGCGGTAATTTATTCTTCTAGATTCATTATATCAGTACTGTTATTTATGAAAGAAATTATTCACTTTCAGGTTCCGTAAAAGATTACGCCACTTTGAGCGCACTGGAGGATCCGGAAGAAGAAAAACTCGAAGAAAATGGCGCTAAAGTAAACGTAAGAGCAACTTTTTTTTATATATATTTAAACACTTATTATAGCTGGCTTTGAAATTATTGGGAACGATTAAATTATAAAATAGAATGTGAAGTTAATATCTATCTGTAATATATAAGTATATAAATAAGTATCTGTAATATATCAGTAATATCTATTTGTATTCCTCCAAAATAATTTCTGTTTAAATTTTTTTACTGCCCAAAAAATATATTTTAAACTAAAAATTTATTATTTCTACATTTAAACTTTTTTTCATTCGTTTCTTTTCTTTTTACTAGGATACACCTCTTGATGACGATGGCGAAGACGGGGGCGATAACGTGGAACAGTTGACGAAGGAAGAGATGATGGGATTGCTCGCTGATAAGGAAGAGCAAATCAAGTCTTTACAAGCTGAGCTTGAAAAGACGCAGCAGCGGCTAATGAATGATCCCTCCTTTCTTGTTCAAGGCAAGCCTTTATTTGATTAAGTTGAACTAAAAAGTAATAATAATTTTTATTTGTTTGTAGAGTTAAAAGCAGCTCTCGAACTTGCCAAATCGATGGATCGTCATAGCCCTTACTCTCTTCCACCGACTCCTGGCTCTTCTTCATCCTTTTCGCCGGGCCAGCAGCCGGGTCGCAGAGTTGCGGATGGATCCACGGAAGTAAAGAAGGTAGTTTTGTTTTCTTTGCGGACAATTAAAGTCAGTTGCTCTAATGTCTAATTCTATGGCGAACATTAGGTGCCGCTTTACAAGGGCTGTCATCTGAAGCTTGACCCAACTCATTTCAAGCTTGCTTGCAGTTATGGAATCTCAGAGAAAAAGGAGAAAGGAAAGAGAAATGTCGTCTTCAAAATCATGGAGTCGATTTACTCCGAAGATTACATGGCTGAACACTCGACGAGCGGTAGACCTGCTCCTGGAAAAACGGTAGCAAAGCCCTCTTTACCCAAAGAAGATATGGATGCCATTTCCAGTAAGAGTTAATGTGCTGATATTTCCTTTCATTTTTTACAAGTATTTACTTTTTTCAGGCTTCGTTATTGCTCAGTGGAAACAATGGCACCAACTGGACTGCGAGGAGTCATCTGTCCTGAAGGCTATTCAGGATAAGCTATCCGGAGAACACCGGAAGAAAGAGCTTCGTTTGAAGAGGATCGCAGCTGCTTCCAATAATGCTGCCAAGAATACTGGTGAATTGACCGAGAAGTAATAGAAATGTAGTAAAGAAATAAGAAAGTTTCCGTCAGAGGAGAAAATCTTAAAAAAAAAATTGTAATCTCAATTTTCATGTTGATTTATGTGTACCGTATATAATCCAGTCAATAATATTAATTCCTATAAAATGTTTTATAGGGAATAATAAGAAGCGCAATCTTTTCATTTTAAGTCAATAATTCATGATTCGCAATTTTAAACCTGTCAATCATTTTTCTTTGTTGTGTGTATAATTTAATGTGTGTGTTGTCCTTTCAAAATAAATGTGAAGTTGATTCTGAATTTTAAAATTTTATTTATTTGAGCAGCTTATAAATTTATTTAAGGTTAATTCAGGTGATATTTAGCCCGCTAGGAAGAAAGCTGTAGCTAGCCGTAAACGACCAGCAAATTTCAGGTTAAAACCAGATGGCGGTATTAGCTTTTAAATTTCCTGCTGCCTACCGGTAAATACTGCGTAGCCCGCCGGTAGCCTGTAATTTTCAGGCTACGCTCTCCTAACATTTAGTTATCCCGAAATGGACAAAACCGGGATGCATTATTACTGGCTGCAGTAGGCTAAGAGGCGGGGAAAAAATTGTCCTACATTTCACTATAAAACAGCGATATCTTTCGTACGGGAAAGCTCTTTTGAAGTTTTGAAGAATTGGTCCATACACTCATTTTTTAAATCACTCCATTAAAATGTCCATTTTACCATGGGCATGAGCGCTAAATTTTGGTGTGCAAAGTAAAATTTAAAAGCCGTGGTGTGCGCGAATATTTTCGTTATGTTATCGTGATGAAGTTATCATAGCAAGAGAATAAAGGCAATTGTGTAGATTTCTCAACGGCTGATAACGGAAAAGTCCCTCGTTTCTGCTGTTGGGGAGGCGCCGTTTTCTGATTTATACAGTTGTCTTTATTATGCTTATTTGCAGATTTAAGGATGTCCTCCTTGTTTGATTTATTATCGGTATTCAATACAGTCTGTCTCGCTTTTAAACTACATTTAAGAGGAAATAAGATAAACTAATATAAGTGCTTGGTTATCCTTATCCAGGTCAATCACCACGGCTTTGTGATTGTTCATTGGCAACGAGGAAGGATAATAATTACAAATTAGATCAGGATCATTCTGGCTTTTATTGCGAGCCCGAAGGGCTCGCAGCAGTCGGGAAAAAGACAAAAACAAACGAAGACTGCTGCGACCCGAAAGGGAGAGCTTCTAAATGAGAGGGTGGTAAAAAAAAGCACGGCCGTCTCTCCTGGACTCTCTCTGTCTCTCTGTCTCTCTGTCTCTTTGTTTATCAACGCAAATAACTCGGCACAGACTCACCAGAATTTAACGATCTTGGTCTTAAAAAAAAGTAAATTTTATTCTTTTGTGCTGACGTAAATATGAGCGAAAAATAATGATTTCAAGTTAATGAAATCAATTAAAATGTTTTAAAATCTAGCGGTGGCGCTAGTGTCAACGTCATCTTATGGGGGATAAACAGTTGCAAATGAACTTAAATTGATCGTATCTATATGTGGCAAATTTGCCGGCTGCAGGCCCGATTGAAATAACCAATTTGTTGGTTCTTTACCGACTATTTTGCCGGCCGCAGGCCCGATTAAAGTGATAAATTTATTGTTTGCTTAACCGACAATTTCGCTCGCTTCGTTTAGTCTACCGGTTTCTCCACCCACATATTTGCTGGCCGCAGGCCCGATCGAACCGACCAGTTTACCAGCCCGTTTACCGGCTGATTTCACCCCCAATTTGAAGGCCGTTTTCTCGACTAATTTGCCTTAGTTTGAGTTTCTTTGAAGCTGATTCAGTGGAGCTGAATTATTCATATCCTCCCGGCGAGCCACAAAGCGCGCTTTGCTATCTTTTCTGAATTAGGAGACAGTAAGTGAAAGTGGAATTAATAGGCAGCAGAATGTGCCTAAGAGGAAAAATCTTCCGTCGGGGTTAAGTAAACACCCATATAACGAGCCCTGAATGAAGGCAAGAGGCTGGATAAGATCGACTTCAGAGAATTAAAATCAGCAAGAAAGGTCTCCAAAAGATTTTCTAAGATAGAAAAGTCATCATCATCGTCAGAGGCTGCATCATCCGATACATCCTCCCATTCATCGTCAGATTCATCCTTTTCTAGCATCATCAATTGGGACTGCATCTCTTCACTCATGAATATCTCCCCAAATAACGATTTGGCCTTCATGAAACACAGATGCTTCCCAACAAAACTGGTCTCAACATTCGGCTCGATAATAGCTAAAGACTCAATAGCATCAATATACAATTCATCTTCTTGATTATTGGCAGTCCAAGTAGAGCGCTGTTGAATCGTGATGCTCCGTTCGCTCTTCTCCTCTTCAGTAAACGTAAGATCGACAAGAAGGTCGACAACCCTGTCGATCCAAAGATTTTTGGCACCAACGTAGACCTGGTCTCGACAGATGGGGCAATTTGGCGAGGTTTTGAGGCATTGAATATTTGAATCACGCAGTGATGACAGAAAGTGTGTTTACAATTCCTGGATACAGCCTGTCGGGTTGCAATAAAATTATGAATATTATAATACATTATTTGATTGGTATATGGTATGAAATGTTTTACCTGGATGAGAACTTCTTTGCAAATGGCACACTCTAGAAATCCCTTCAGAGTGCCAGATAGTTGCTGGCCGTACTGCTTCATGACTTCGTTCATGAAAGTGAAGAAACCTGTTTCAAGTTTCTGGTATAGAGCTTTGTCAAAGACTCTTTCGTGGTTATCTCCTGTGGAAGATGAAGAGAAATTGTATAGGTAATTTATTGAAATGTTGCATGAATGCTGCTTATATAGCAATGTTTACATCATCAGTAGGAGTATTGGGATCAACAGGAGTAGCTGCCAAACCTTCCATTTCATCGTCAACAACATGAGATGTAAGTTCCTGGTTAGCAGGAGTTGGAGACCGACCAGATGAGTTTGGCATTTTCTTGAAATGCAGAAGCTTCACCTAGTAGTGTCTGTAAAACAAAAATTATACCTGTAAAAGGGATGCAAAAGAGTTCAGAGATTTTAAATATATGTCAAAATGTTCGTACCAAAGGTGGGTATGGGCAAAGGTATTGAGTAGGCCTAATGACCCAGGCTATCTTATATATATTAGTTTGAACAATCTGAAAAGCAAATAGGGAGTAAAAGTTATGAAATTATGACAGTTACAAGAATAGTTAATAATACCAATAATGATTAAAGACTGGAAGAATTTTTCACCACAGGTTCACACTGTGCAAAATAGGAAAACAAATCAACAAGTCACAACACAAAGAACATGTACATGACCTACTGAATGTAATAAGGTGTGTATCTTATTCGGCGAGATTGCCAGATTGGAGTATTAATCTGACGAACTTGACAGACAAAAAAAATAATTTGATTAAAAAATAATAAATTCAACTATTTTTTATTAATTATATTTTCTCAATAGAAAAATAGGTGCATTATATGTTTTTTGTTAAAAAAATATAGAGAATAGTGAAGCCCTTGTTGCCTTAGGTAAGCCATGATTTTTAGTTTGCCATTCCTGTGAGAAAATAATCTAAAAGGTGGATTTATTTTCACCGATAGACTGAACCGTGGAAAAGCATTCTTCCACAATTTCGCCATGGTTCCACTTCATATTTTAAATTCTATTTTTGAATTTTTTTCTTTGAATAGGTCGAATATTTTCTATCTCAAAAGAAATCCCAAATACTTTACTTATCTACTAAATCCTGCCCTTGTGAGAAAGGAACGGGCTTATGTTTATGGAGATTTATCATGCAAGGAAACCGTCATAAGTATTTTAGAAATTTATTCAATGATTCCATTATGTTCTATGGAATGTTTTGTATAATTTCAAACTCGAATGGAAAGTGAAATTCAACTAATTACAAATTACCAGATATTATGTCAATATATAATAAATTTGTACAATTGTAAATGATGATCTAAATCCGTAGTGTAAAAATTGACTAAAAATTTGTTTTCTTCACAATGCTCGATTTTTGAAATCGTTCTAATGAGAATTGCATTATTGGTAAGAAGAGGTTATATTTTCGTTCCATAATAAGAAAAGGTTTCCCTTTCCTCGTCGCCTGCTCCTCAGCCGCCAATACTCAATGACAAAATCAGAAACGAATACTTTTTCATTTTGGGCTCTCCTCAGCCGTCAATGACCATCATAAACAAGTACTTAATCTTTTTTGGTGCATAAAAAACAAATTATTCCTCTTATTCTGCGAGCCAGGTAAAAACTACTTCATTTTTTTTCTTGATATTGTTATTGAGTTATAATGAAGTGAATGAAACATTACATTTATCATTTTCTGCTAACCAACATTTCAATTCGGGTAGATTCGCCCTGGTGCCTCAACAAAATGAGCATTACACACCTTCACGACGACTTGTCCCTGTGCCTGACAAAATCGCCCGCTAGTGCCAATGATTGCCTTTCTCTGTCACTTTCTGGTGCCAATCCCTTCCAGGTCATTAACATACACATATATATATATAACTAAGTTGATAATACAGTTGAGCTAACTATAACCCCTATTTTAAAAAAAAAAGAGTTCAATGCATTTGCAAACATTTGCAAGAGGATCTGTCTCAACTGCCACCCTTCTTTAAGGCTCTCAAACCATGCCAGAAGGGAGACTTGTATTGTTTGCTCAGACATACAGCTGGAAACATAGTCCTATTCGTAATGCTAAACAGTTCCAATCATTTCGCAGTACTGACAATAGGGACTATTTGTCTATATGATAATATTGTAAAAAATAATTATATGGCGTGACATTTAAAATTGTTCTTCGTGAAGAAATTGATGCAGGCAAATAAGTAAAAGTGTTGGTTTTGTTAGAGCGTCCGTTTTTTTGTTAACTTAGTTTACGGTTAACGGTCATTTAGTACTTTATTGAAGTCGACTTAAACAATAATGATGAATGTTTGCCATTTTCAACAGACTAACAAGCACCTAAGAAGTAATCGACATTGTTTACCAACTGTTCACAAATTCAATAGCTGATTGCGATCGGAGCAATGAAGCATGAATACAGGCATTATGATTTATTATTTTAAGTGGTATGACTTGTAATTCAAAACTACCTAATAATATACAATACTATACTACTTAGCAAATATTTTTTAATAGTTACTATTTTGAATAAATAGAACTTATTTCAATTTTAATCAACATTTATAGATAGACAACAAATCGAAGGTTATTGTTCTTCCTAAAGAATTGCTATAAAAAATATTAAACAAACAGTTATAAAAATTGGTACAAACTAATTATTTATTCATAAATAATGTGTTAGTGGCTTAGATACATAAAATAAATCCAGGCTTAAAAACCCTAGCTTTCGCAATCATTTTTTCAAAGTATAGTTAAACTAACGGTTTTAGTACCGTAATAATATACTCAGGCTTGGAAACTCTGGCATGAATTCTTGTTTGTTTAGTGTAGAAATATGTCACTGTCCTTCAGCTAATAAATATAAATAAATAAATAATATTTATGATAAAAAGGATTTTTTTAAATTTTTGGCTATACTGTAATAAATGTACTGCATGGTGTTCAGTTTCCTATTATTCACACTGTCAGTAAGTGCAGCGCATTTAGTACCATAAGCGTGTAGGCATAAAAAGGATCCGTGAATTAGACTAAATTGAACTTTTAAGCTTCAATGTGTTTTCCCTAGTCTTTTTAAAAATAATACTCCGAATGGTTTTATTTTTTACATATTTATTAATTGATTATTTTCTTACTTTTGAGGGAATAACTTTCTAGAAAGCCAAAGAAATAGGAAAAAAAACCTTATGTTTATTTCGTACTCTTTTATGTCGTATTTATTTTACTTGAGTGCGTAATTCTATTGAAAAATTATGCAGCGTAGTACTGTGAATTTTAACTTTATAGTATTGTGTGAACTTTATGCTCTTATAGTATTCCATATTGCTTCTGCAGCAGTTCATAAGCGATACGCTAAAAGAAAAGAAAAGAAAAATTAAACAGTCAACAATGTTCTGCTTTCCGCTTTTCCTTTGCATTCTGTAATCAATTTTGTAAAGCTCCCATGACAAACACGCAGCATCGACAACAAAAAATGCTGAAAAAGGGTACTCAGTTAGGATGGGCGCTGTGGTATTCTATTTTTATATCGTATCCTAAATTAGTAAATTCAAAAATTAGAAGGTGTTTAATAATTTATTTAATAACGCTGTAGCCGATAAATATGTTAAAATCCAATGCAATTGTATTTTTTTCATACGTTATTTTATCAATACTTTTTACCATTTTCCAATAAAATACCATGAAAAGAAATAATGATCGGAAATATGATATAAGACCTACATATAAAAAGAAATAACTAAAATCAGATTTGGAAATTCGTGCACGTTGAAAATGAACGTGCTTGCAGGTTTACTTCGTTGGAGCATTGGAACATGTGTAATGGTTATTGGTTGATTGCAGTCACATGATATACATCAGCCAATAGTAAATGGTTAGTTATATGAAGTCATTTGACGATTGATACTGACAAAGTACAAAATATTAGTACAGAAGGCGTATGCCACACAGTCGTTAGCAAAAGAAGACTTGGCAGCTGCTGTCCTTTGCGACGGTACGCTGACAATGGAACTCAAAAATAGGAAAATACCTTTATCCAATTCAGGATTCATATTGAAGTTTATTTTCACAATTTGCCTACTTCGGTCTACTTTTACTTCCTCAGAGGCAAACGGTAAATGCAATTTATTCGTTATGTATACATATATGTACTGTAGGCCTATTTATAACGATTTCCTATTTATGAACTCACTGAGATATTTTTTTTCAAAAAGAAGAAATCGAACCAAAAGAGTCAAAAATTAATTCTGATTCTAATTCGGTAACTGACTGAAACATTTTTTAAATATTAAATATTTATTGAAAAAATGGTTAATCATGGTATTTTATTTTATAAAAAAAGGAATTGGTGGAATTACGGTTCAGAAAATTAGAAAATAGCTTTTTGGAGCTGAAATCTATGGAAAAAATCGTCTCTAAATCTGAGGAAATCCGATTGATTCAAATAGAGAAAAAACTAAAAGCTCAGGAAGAGAAGTTTTCAGCATTAGAGACTAAACAGGGATTCCAATTCAACAAAATTACACACGACTTAAATGCTTTGAAAAGTAGCTTATTCGACAGTAAAAGCCAGAACAAGCGAGCAGCAAACGAAACGAGTAAAAACTCGAGAAAGGTTTGCACTGACAGCAGCCGCTTATGCACGTTTTTCTATCCTGATCACCCGGATGTCAAAGCAGCAGTTAAATCAAGCGGTAATACATCAAGCTATAAAACCGTCATTCAAAATGTCCTCAATTCCGACAGTAAAACCAAACATGGCCCACCAACGAGTTGCAATGATTTGAAGCAACTCGGGCACACTCTAAACAGTTACTATTTGGTGAAAAATCCCTCCGAGACACCGAACAAAATACAAACCATCTACTGCGATTTCGAGGATGGTAATTTAGTTTGTTATTCATTTCCTTTACTCTACAATTTTTAAATTGCACAATGATTAATGTTTTCAATGGCCAACATACAGGTTCGGAGAAAATTATCGGGAACGTCGAATTGAGGACCAAGTACGTTCACTTCTACGTCCAACGGGAATCATCTTATCGCCCAAAAAAAGATCATCAGGCGATTCCCTTTGAAAATGAGGTACTGAACCACGGTGGAGCCATGAACGTGACTTCGGGGGTTTTTACTGCTCCAGTATCCGGCACTTACCATTTTGCTTTCTCTGCTGTAAAACTTGATTCTCCTGATCACCTAACCGTTTCGATTCGATTGAACGGCAAAGAACATGGCCGTACATACACCGAACATTTCAGTCAAAACAATTTATCCACAATAAAGACAAAGTCATCTGTATCCTTGACCGCCTTATTGTATCTAAAGGTAGGGGACGAAGTAAACATGCGCATTGGATCTGGATCAGGTGGTTTGTTTGATAACATTTCTCATCACACCCTTTTTACCGGAACGAGGAATTGGCGTTAGACTAAACAGACTAAACATCAGTTCTAAGCTATATAGAAGTTTTTCTTTGCTTTAAATTAAACGCTCATCTGAATCAGCTGTTTCAATTTTCCTTACCACAGATGGTGAATGGTTAATTATGTATTCTGTATCACATGTGGGAATCGGTTTAACTTAGACTTAAATAAAAAGAAATGCACAGTCAGTAGCATAAAAACGGTTCAAATATTTTCATTCGTGTATAAAACAACGTTATTATTGTAGACTTCACAAAAGTTAGAAAAAAGAACATCCCATTCTACGAGCACCATGACAAAATTTTGTGATTAGAATAACTGCTGTAGCTAGATTTCCTGGATCTATTCGTTAATTTAAATTGAATAATAATGATGTACTTTTATTCATGACTAGCATCCAATTGTGGCACCTAAATCAGGCCTAATAACCCTGGCAAGGAGTCCAAAACACGCTTGTAGCACACAAAAACAAATCATTATAACACGCGTGTAGGATTGAGGTGGTGATAATCCGAAAGTGATGATACCGAAATGGTAAAAACTCCAGGCTTGAAACCCCTGGCAAGCGTTTAAATCTTTTTTTTTATATGTGGTAATTTATACTAGAAAGAAGTTCTAAGGTCAATACAATTCCAAATTTGAAATAAAAAGTCTATATAAGCAGTGCTTAAACTTGTTCAATAGTATCATCCTAGTAGACTAGTCCTTGTAGCACACCAAACCAATACAATTGCAGCAATGCAAGTTATAAAACCAGGCTTCACCCTGGCAAGGAGTCCAAAACACGCTTGTAGCACACAAAAACAAACCATTATAACACGCGTGTAGGATTGAGGTGGTTATAATCCGAAAGTGATGATACCGAAATGGTAAAAACTCCAGGCTTGAAACCCCTGGCAAGCGTTTAAATCTTTTTTTTATATGTGGTAATTTATACTAGGAAGAAGTTCTAAGGTCCCTACAATTCCAAATTTGAAACAAAAAGTCTATATAAGCAGTGCTTAAACTTGGTCAATAGTATCATCCTAGTAGACTAGTCCTTGTAGCACACCAAACCAATACAATTGCAGCAATGCAAGTTATAAAACCAGGCTTAATAACCCTGGCAAGGAGTCCAAAACACGCTTGTAGCACACAAAAACAAATCATTATAACACGCGTGTAGGATTGAGGTGGTGATAATCCGAAAGTGATGATACCGAAATGGTAAAAACTCCAGGCTTGAAACCCCTGGCAAGCGTTTAAATCTTTTTTTTATATGTGGTAATTTATACTAGGAAGAAGTTCTAAGGTCACTACAATTCCAAATTTGAAATAAAAAGTCTATATAAGCAGTGCTTAAACTTGGTCAATAGTATCATCCTAGTAGACTAGTCCTTGTAGCACACCAAACCAATACAATTGCAGCAATGCAAGTTATAAAACCAGGCTTAATAGCCCTGACAAGGACTCCATCTAACGCGCTTGACACTTGAGAAAGTAAAAACCAGGGGTATAAACGCCGACAAGCGCTTAAAACCTTTGACAAGTCCTTGTAGCACACAAAATGTAGCGATACAATTAACCAGGCTTAATAACCCTGGCAAGGAGTCCAAAACACGCTTGTAGCACACAAAAACAAATCATTATAACACACGTGTAGGATTGAGGTGGTGATAATCCGAACGTGATGATACCGAAATGGTAAAAACTCCAGGCTTGAAACACCTGGCAAGCGTTTAAATCTTTTTTTTATATGTGGTAATTTATACTAGAAAGAAGTTCTAAGGTCAATACAATTCCAAATTTGAAATAAAAAGTCTATATAAGCAGTGCTTAAACTTGTTCAATAGTATCATCCTAGTAGACTAGTCCTTGTAGCACACCAAACCAATACAATTGCAGCAATGCAAGTTATAAAACCAGGCTTCACCCTGGCAAGGAGTCCAAAACACGCTTGTAGCACACAAAAACAAACCATTATAACACGCGTGTAGGATTGAGGTGGTTATAATCCGAAAGTGATGATACCGAAATGGTAAAAACTCCAGGCTTGAAACCCCTGGCAAGCGTTTAAATCTTTTTTTTTATATGTGGTAATTTATACTAGGAAGAAGTTCTAAGGTCACTACAATTCCAAATTTGAAATAAAAAGTCTATATAAGCAGTGCTTAAACTTGGTCAATAGTATCATCCTAGTAGACTTGTCCTTGTAGCACATCAAACCAATACAATTGCAGCAATTCAAGTTATAAAACCAGGCTTAATAACCCTGGTAAGGACTCCATCTAACGCGCTTGACACTTGATAAGTTAAAACCAGGGGAATAAACGCCGACAAGCGCTTATAACCTTTGACAAGTCCTTGTAGCACACAAAATGTAGCGATACAATTAACCAGGCTTAATAACCCTGGCAAGGAGTCCAAAACACGCTTGTAGCACACAAAAACAAATCATTATAACACGCGTGTAGGATTGAGGTGGTGATAATCCGAAAGTAATGATACCGAAATGGTAAAAACTCCAGGCTTGAAACCCCTGGCAAGCGTTTAAATCTTTTTTTATATGTGGTAATTTATACTAGGAAGAAGTTCTAAGGTCACTACAATTCCAAATTTGAAATAAAAAGTCTATATAAGCAGTGCTTAAACTTGGTCAATAGTATCATCCTAGTAGACTAGTCCTTGTAGCACACCAAACCAATACAATTGCAGCAATGCAAGTTATAAAACCAGGCTTAATAACCCTGGCAAGGAGTCCAAAACACGCTTGTAGCACACAAAAACAAACCATTATAACACGCGTGTAGGATTGAGGTGGTTATAATCCGAAAGTGATGATACCGAAATGGTAAAAACTCCAGGCTTGAAACCCCTGGCAAGCGTTTAAATCTTTTTTTTATATGTAGTAATTTATACTAGGAAGAAGTTCTAAGGTCACTACAATTCCAAATTTGAAACAAAAAGTCTATATAAGCAGTGCTTAAACTTGGTCAATAGTATCATCCTAGTAGACTAGTCCTTGTAGCACACCAAACCAATACAATTGCAGCAATGCAAGTTATAAAACCAGGCTTAATAACCCTGGCAAGGAGTCCAAAACACGCTTGTAGCACACAAAAACAAATCATTATAACACGCGTGTAGGATTGAGGTGGTGATGATCCGAAAGTGATGATACCGAAATGGTAAAAACTCCAGGCTTGAAACCCCTGGCAAGCGTTTAAATCTTTTTTTTTATATGTGGTAATTTATACTAGGAAGAAGTTCTAAGGTCACTACAATTCCAAATTTGAAATAAAAAGTCTATATAAGCAGCAGTGTTTTGTCCTATCACTTTAAAAAGTGATATTTAAAAATTATCAAATCTCATTATCACTGGGAAATGTGATATTTCTAAATTATCAAAATATCTTCTCATTTACGAAAGTGATACGCTTCTCACTTCTCATCTCAAATTATCGCCGAAATTCTCAAATAAAAAAAAATGATTGGTTCGTTGTAGAATTCTTGATTTTGTAATCAACGTTCCTTAATAAAAAGAAAAACAAACGTACACGAGATCGATAAAAAAAGATGACAATTATGAATAGTGAGTCGTCTAATTCTTAGAAGCAACTGCTTTTTAATTTTTTTTTGATTTTATATAGCTAAAAAAATATTTTTTTTATCACTGTTGACATTTGAGAATATGATAAAATTATGTTTATTCAAACCAAAATTCTCAAATTCACCATCATATTTTCATCTGAAAAAATATGAGAAATATCACCAGGATCATATTCTCATTTTTGAGAAATATCATGATATTTCTCAAATTTGATAATTCTCAATTATGAGAGGGAAAAACACTGATAAGCAGTGCTTAAACTTGGTCAATAGTATCATCCTAGTAGACTAGTCCTTGTAGCACACCAAACCAATACAATTGCAGCAATGCAAGTTATAAAACCAGGCTTAATAACCCTGGCAAGGAGTCCAAAACACGCTTGTAGCACACAAAAACAAATCATTATAACACGCGTGTAGGATTGAGGTGGTGATAATCCGAAAGTGATGATACCGAAATGGTAAAAACTCCAGGCTTGAAACCCCTTGCAAGCGTTTAAATCTTTTTTTATATGTGGTAATTTATACTAGGTAGCAGTTCTAAGGTCACTACAATTCCAAATTTGAAATAAAAAGTCTATATAAGCAGTGCTTAAACTTGGTCGATAGTATCATCCTAGTAGACTAGTCCTTGTAGCACACCAAACCAATACAATTGCAGCAATGCAAGTTATAAAACCAGGCTTAATAACCCTGGCAAGGAGTCCAAAACACGCTTGTAGCACACAAAAACAAATCATTATAACACGCGTGTAGGATTGAGGTGGTGATAATCCGAAAGTGATGATACCGAAATGGTAAAAACTCCAGGCTTGAAACCCCTGGCAAGCGTTTAACACTTTTTTTTATGTGGTAATTTATACTAGGTAGCAGTTCTAAGGTCACTTCAATTCCAAATTTGAAATAAAAAGTCTATATAAGCAGTGCTTAAACTTGGTCGATAGTATCATCCTAGTAGACTAGTCCTTGTAGCACACCAAACCAATACAATTGCAGCAATGCAAGTTATAAAACCAGGCTTAATAGCCCTGGCAAGGACTCCATCTAACGCGCTTGACACTTGAGAAAGTAAAAACCAGGGGTATAAACGCCGACAAGCGCTTATAACCTTTGACAAGTCCTTGTAGCACACAAAATGTAGCGATACAATTAACCAGGCTTAATAACCCTGGCAAGGAGTCCAAAACACGCTTGTAGCACACAAAAACAAATCATTATAACACACGTGTAGGATTGAGGTGGTGATAATCCGAAAGTGATGATACCGAAATGGTAAAAACTCCAGGCTTGAAACACCTGGCAAGCGTTTAAATTTTTTTTTTTATATGTGGTAATTTATACCAGGAAGAAGTTCTAAGGTCACTACAATTCCAAATTTGAAATAAAAAGTCTATATAAGCAGCAGTGTTTTGTCCTATCACTTTAAAAAGTGATATTTAAAAATTATCAAATCTCATTATCACTGGGAAATGTGATATTTCTAAATTATCAAAATATCTTCTCATTTACGAAAGTGATACGCTTCTCACTTCTCATCTCAAATTGTAATCATTCTATTCGACTACAACTGGGTGTTGACCTATTATTGGCAGCTCTTTAACGCCTAAAGCAAAAACAAAAGACAATCAAGGTAGCCGACGTAGGCGGCAATACTAGACAAAACCCTTCAGATCTTTTTTAGCTCTTGTAACGTCAAGATGTCTGAAGATGGAGACACCTCACCTTCCTCTAGTCGTCGTAATCGTCGTGAAGAGGAAGATTGCATCGAGCTTCCAGAAGACTATCATTTCGGTAACCCTAATTTTCGTGACGATGAGGAGGAAGGTGAGGTGAGTAATAAAGTTCATGATACTGTTGAGTTTTCTCTTTCTAAGAGTAAATCTAAGAAGCTAAAGAGCCTCATGGCTCGTGGTTTAGATCGTGTAGAAGTGAGAGAGACGAAGAGCAGTTATCCAGTCGATTTGAAGGACTCTTCTTTTGAGTTCATGTGCCCTGAAATGGATGAGGCCATGTACCGTCGTCTCAAGGTTAGAAAGAATTCGTCTGCTAAGAAGAGCTCTATTGATTCGCAAGACAGGGAGCTTTTTGGTATTCAGAGTAAAGTTCTAGATTTAGCTCGCCCTCTTCTCTTTCTTTGGGGGCGTGAATTTGAGGACGCCGAGTGTCAAGAGGCAATCGAGTCAGCTGTTAAACTCTGGAGTGTTGCGTTTGCCCATATTACCGACCGGCGTAGGAAGAACATTTTAAAGCAGACTAATCCCTCATTTCTCTCTCTTTTGGATGAGCCTAGTAACTTTTCTTCGAGTGAGGTTAACGACCTCTTTGGCCGAAGATTTATTAAGAAGATGGTGGAAGCGGCAGAGATGGAGGCCAAGCTAGACCAAGCTGATGGTCTTCGCTCTTCTTCTAGAGGCCGCTCAGGCGGGCCTGGCTTTCGCTCTGCGGGTGGCAGGAGCTCATCTCGTGGCACTCGAGGTGGCCACTCGACCAACCAGTATTCCAGCAATCAGTCGGCGGCTCGTGGGGGCTTCAACAGCTCTAGTAATCCACAAAGGTATTTATCTCCATAACCTGTTTTCAAATTTCCCATTGCTGGTAGACTGTCACATTTTTTAAATTCATGGAGGGATATTTCTCCTGATCCATGGATTCTGGACGTTATTGAACATGGCTACCGTCTGGAGCTGGAGTCTTTCCCTCATCAGTTTTCTTTCCCTAATAATCTTGTTTTTACTGAACAGCAAAAAGCCATCTGCAGTAAGGAAGTACAGGGTATGTTGGCTAAAGGGGCTATTAAACCTGTTGGGAGAGAGAACGTCACCTTTGTTAGTGGGATTTTTGTAGTTCCTAAGCCCTCCGGTGGATGGCGTCCCGTTATAAATTTAAAGTCCGTGAACAAGTGTATTGTTTACCGGCATTTCAAGATGGAAGGTCTCTCTACAGTTAAGCATCTTAATTCTCCCGGAGATTGGTTGGCCAAGTTGGACCTGACTGACGCTTACTTTACAGTCCCTTTGCACCCTTCCCATCAACCGTTTCTGCAGTTTTTGTGGGATGAGATTTTTTATCAGTTTACTTGCCTCCCATTTGGCCTCTCATCAGCCCCTTGGGCCTTCACTAAGGTTCTGAAGCCTGTCATTTCTTTTTTACGTGAAAGAGGCGTTCGTCTTGTGGCTTATTTGGATGATATTTTAATTATTAATTCGTCCAGGCTTGGCCTAGTAAGAGATATAGAACTCGTCCGCTCAACCTTAGAGAAGCTAGGTTTTGTCATTAGTGAGGAGAAGTCAGTTACGACACCTACTCAGATTTTAGAGTATCTCGGCCTAATGATCGATTCTGTACTTATGTCCTTTTCTTTGCCCTCCAAGAAGGTGGATAGAGTCCTACTTCAGTGTCGCTCTCTTCTTAGTACCTTATCAGTTCAGTTGAGAGATTTAGCATCTTTTCTTGGCTGTCTTAATTGGGCATCCTTTGCTATTCCGAGAGCACAGGCCCACTTCAGGTCATTACAGTCAGATTATATTTCTGGCTCAAAGAAATTTGGAGGTGACCTGAGGCAACGCATTGTCCTTTCAACTGGTTCGAGAGAGGAGTTGAAATGGTGGGCATCTAACGTAGTCGGGGCTAATCGTAGGCCATTGTTTGATCCGGAGCCGTCCCGTATTATTTATTCAGATTCGTCTCTTTCGGGGTGGGGAGCCTCTTGTGGCAGTGCTTCTACTGGTGGTCTTTGGACTGCCTACCATTCGAGATGGCATATAAATGATTTAGAGCTTCAGGCGGCATTTTTTGCTCTCAAGTGCTTTGCTGCTGATTTATCTGATTGTTCAGTGCACCTGAGAATGGATAACACGACTGCAATTTCATATATTAATCGTTTTGGTGGCTCTAGATTGTCCTCACTTTGTAAAATCGCTCTTGATATTGTTTCTTGGTGTGAAACTAGAAACATTTCTTTGCATGCTTCTCATATCCCTGGAATCCTTAACTCTATCGCAGATCGAGAGTCCAGAACACGAATGGACTGGAGCGAGTGGATGCTCTCAAGGGTCGCTTTCGTCTCCGTAATGTCCGTGTGGCCCATGCAAGTAGATTTGTTTGCCTCGGCCTGGAACGCTCAGCTACCCGAGTTTGTAAGTTGGCTTCCCCAACCAGATGCAGTCGGGACAGACGCTCTTTCAATTCCATGGAACGGCTTAAAAGGGTACGCTTTTCCCCCGTTTTGTCTGATAAAAGATTGTCTCTCCAAAATAATTCGAGAGAGGGCGGAGCTGGTGCTGATCTGCCCGTTCTGGCCGGCCCAACCCTGGTTCCCGCTCATCCTGTCTCTAGCGATGGACGTGCCGCTGATACTCAGCCAGAGGTCGGATCTATTGACCGACAACATGGGGGTCCCACATCAGCTGTGCCTTCTTCCGTCCTTCCGCCTAGTCGCTTGGATGTTGTCCGGAACCGCTTCCAAGACCAGAGCCTTCCGGATGAAGTGGTCAACTTACTCTTGGCCGGCCAGCGCGCTACGACGCTTTCCGCTTACCAGTCAGCCTGGGGAGTGTGGTGTGATTGGCATAAGCAGCGGGATTCCCATCCCTTGTCGAGCGATATAGTAAGCGTTCTTTCTTTTTTATCTCATTCTTATCAGTCCGGTAAATCTTATAGCACGATAAATATTTATCGTTCGATGCTCTCTTCTACTTTAGCCCCTTTTGAGGGTTTTAAGGTTGGCTCTCATCCTTTGGTTATCCGTCTAATGAAAGGTATTTACAACGGGAGACCACCTGCCCCTCGTTATAATTTCACTTGGGACGTTGACGCCGTGGACGTTGAGTTTTGTCTTGCAAGCTTGTTACCCTTTTAGCCTTGTCTACCATGTTACGCATTTCCGAAATTGCCTCGATTGACCGTGGTTCGGTTGACTTTCGACCTGGTTGTGTAACCTTTGCTCTCTCTAGACCAACCAAGACTCAGCACCAGGGTCCTCTTAAGTCCTTTTCGATTAAGAGTTTAAACGATCCCTCTATTGACCCCGTCAAGACCCTAAGAGATTATTATAGCTTCACTGAGCAATTTAGGAACGAAGGAAACTCAAGGCTCCTCCTCATTGGGCTCTCTAAGCCACACAAAGCAATTGGTGGTTCAACAGTAGGCCACTGGATTAAGTCCTTACTGAGGGATGCTGGCGTGGACGCTTCTTTTACAGCCCATTCTACGAGAGGTGCTGCGGCTTCTAAGGCGGCCAGAGCTGGTATTCCCATCAATTCCATTCTCCTTGCTGCGAGTTGGAGAGCCGAGAGTACATTTACCAAGTTTTACAGAAGAGATGTTATCCAGCCGTCTGTAGCCGATGCAGTTCTTGGTCAAGGCATTTTCTTTTCGCTTTGAAATCACCCAGTTGTAGTCGAATAGAATGATTACAATTGAAGATTGCTCGAGGCCGAAGGCCGATGAGCAATCATAATTGTATAAATTAAGTGAAGACTACAACTGTAGTCTAAAACCCATGCCCTCCCGCCCTTTCTTTCCATCCGCTAATTATTTTTTGTTTTTGTATTTGGTACAGATTCAACTACAATCACGGCCGCGGTGGAGGAAGCAGTCGAGGTGCTCCAAGAGGCGGAGGAAGCAGTGCCAACACGGGGTCCGCGTCGTAGTTCTCGGCTACAGAGCGGCAGAAATTTAAAGAAGAAAAAGATCTGAAGGGTTTTGTCTAGTATTGCCGCCTACGTCGGCTACCTTGATTGTCTTTTGTTTTTGCTTTAGGCGTTAAAGAGCTGCCAATAAAAGGTCAACACCCAGTTGTAGTCTTCACTTAATTTATACAATTATGATTGCTCATCGGCCTTCGGCCTCGAGCAATCTTCAATTATCGCCGAAATTCTCAAATAAAAAAAAATGATTGGTTCGTTGTAGAATTCTTGATTTTGTAATCAACGTTCCTTAATAAAAAGAAAAACAAACGTACACGCGATCGATAAAAAAAGATGACAATTATGAATAGTGAGTCGTCTAATTCTTAGAAGCAACTGCTTTTTAATTTTTTTTTGATTTTATATAGCTAAAAAAATATTTTTTTTATCACTGTTGACATTTGAGAATATGATAAAATTATGTTTATTCAAACCAAAATTCTCAAATTCACCATCATATTTTCATCTGAAAAAATATGAGAAATATCACCAGGATCATATTCTCATTTTTGAGAAATATCATGATATTTCTCAAATTTGATAATTCTCAATTATGAGAGGGAAAAACACTGATAAGCAGTGCTTAAACTTGGTCAATAGTATCATCCTAGTAGACTAGTCCTTGTAGCACACCAAACCAATACAATTGCAGCAATGCAAGTTATAAAACCAGGCTTAATAACCCTGGCAAGGAGTCCAAAACACGCTTGTAGCACACAAAAACAAATCATTATAACACGCGTGTAGGATTGAGGTGGTGATAATCCGAAAGTGATGATACCGAAATGGTAAAAACTCCAGGCTTGAAACCCCTTGCAAGCGTTTAAATCTTTTTTTATATGTGGTAATTTATACTAGGTAGCAGTTCTAAGGTCACTACAATTCCAAATTTGAAATAAAAAGTCTATATAAGCAGTGCTTAAACTTGGTCGATAGTATCATCCTAGTAGACTAGTCCTTGTAGCACACCAAACCAATACAATTGCAGCAATGCAAGTTATAAAACCAGGCTTAATAACCCTGGCAAGGAGTCCAAAACACGCTTGTAGCACACAAAAACAAATCATTATAACACCCGTGTAGAACTCAGGTAGTATACAAAGACCAAATCTTATATATTTTTCAAATTTTTCCATAAAAGATCTACCTGTACTGGAAATTAGTTGTGAAAATTCTGCAATTGAACTTTCCTTTCATTCCGTTTATATAAGTGTCTCCATTGCAAATGCACTGGAAAAAGCGTGCTATTATTTTTTTGTTTATCGAATACTGGTTTTAATTAGATGTTTAAATTGGGTGATGAGGACAGTTCGAAATATTTAGTCAGACACAGAACATCTAGTCTCAAGAAACCGATTTGAAAAACTATGTTTCAAAATTATTTTAATAGGATGTTGGAATAATAGTTGTAAAAGTATATATTTCATGAAAACTTAAGATCTCTTCCACCATTCTTTATACAAAACTCGATTGTTTTCTCCTGATCAAGGGGCAATATCCTACGGTACCCTCCTGTTATTGACTTAAGGAAAAGATCCTAATTTTTAAATAGTCACTTGAAATTCAAAGTTAATTCTTTCTTTTCTTGCAATCTGTTCCATTATCGGGCCTAGCAAAGTCAACCTCAAAAGATGTTGAAGATAAAAAATGTAAAATATAGGTTTATGACAAAAAAGGTAAAATTGTTATCCCTTTCTTTATCTTTTCAATAAATCGAAAGCTCTTATTTCCAAATATAAAGAATTTATTTCGGTATCCTTATTCCATAAAAGTCCGGATTACATATGATGCAATTCTGATTAAATTTGTATAGGTCTAGATGTCTAGATATGAAGTGCTGCTTGAAATGCCATTTGAAGTAGGAGTGCAACACGGACCCTTGTTCCAGTTGCAACTAATGAGACCATAGAGCAAAGCATCGTTTAATAAACATATCTCACTTACGTTTAAGGGCCCTTCAGGCGGCCGCTTTTTCTTAAGTCATTAGGTGCTTAGAGCATTAGTGCGTTAGGTAAAAAAAGAGCGAAAAATCAAAAATGGCCGTTCGTAAAAATAAAATAAGCCGGGCGTGTTATTTTTACAAGGGACATTTTTAATGATTTGTTTTAAGTCTTTTAAGCACTTAAAGAAAGTGCCTTACTGGTTTAAAAAGAACCTCCTCGCGAAATCTATACACTGAGCTAGGGTTTTCTAAATTGTGGAAATGGAATAAAGGGCGTTACCTTGTGCATCGTTCTCTAGTGGCCTTCATCAGCAAACGTAAGCTAAATATGTTTTATGGCGTCCATCCTAATGCGTTCAACAAAGCAGCAATATTAAATCTTGTGGGCACAATTAATAATAATGTAAAATATCCTGAAAAGGTTTCAATATTTTACTATAATCCTGAATTACTGTTTTTCCATTTCCACTATTTAGCATGATAGCCATTTAAGTTCATCAAATTAGCAGTCCCTAAATTCTTGGCAATCTTTACGATTAAAAACGTTTGCTACATATAATATATTTTAAATTAACATTTTAAATTCTTATTCTTGTCAATTTTTCATTCAAATAATGCATAATGTATGTCCACTAGATTCGAAAACATTATCATGGTCGCATACCTTATTGCATGCAGTGAGCCATATAGGTTTTAGTATAACATGTGTTTTCTGGTTTTCTGAGGCTAAATCTGCTCTGAAAATCTAAAATTTGGATTACAAATTGTCCCTGCCTTTAAAGCTGTTCAGTGGAGTCACTGAAGTCTAGCTAAATAGTGGAAATGGAGTTAGTTTAATCATATAAATTTAAATATATTTAACCTGTTACAATTGCTCGTAAATTAATAAAAATCCTTACTTTAATTAAGCTGAGATTATTTGCGCTAGCGTTATGTCTATTATTTATAATATGATTGATTAACAATTAAGCAATTATTAATTCGCTTTCTAACCTTCGCGAATTGGCCTGGCAAATTTTTTTATAATTGGGTTTCATTATTCATTCAATCTGGGTAAGCTTCTTTGCAGTCCTGCAAATGAAAATTTTAAACTAAGTTTACTAAGACCACTACTGACATTAGCGTAAATTTTAATCATAAAATATTATTTTATCAAGTTGTTGAGAAGTAATATCGTTAAAAATTTGATTCGCCTCTTTATTTGATTGAGACCAATAAAATATTCACGTTTAGTTTTTATTTTATTGAATAAAAATAAATGCGTCGGTTATTAACTAGTTTTTATTAGTAAATTAGCAGTGCTTCATTTCTGCCGCTAGAGTTCGCTAGGTATGCTTCGCCACTCTAATTTCTCCGGCCATTATCAACTAAGGTCGGCAAAATGCAAATACTGTACTGTATGTGCAGTGCTAATAGTTGACTCGATCGTATAGCTCACGAATTCACGAAGGCTAGTGAAAATTGTTGGTTTTATTTATTACTATATTTTATTTGAGGTGACAAAAACCCTGAATAGGCTACTTTTATATTTACATAATATTGTAATGTGTGTTCGTATCAATATATTTTCTTTTTTTATCTTAAAGGAATGGCCTTACTTCTACCAGCTTCCACATGCAGCATCATAAACAGTTCCAATTGAAGGGTAAATAAAGACTAGTGAATTCACAGCTATCGTTCACATTTTTGTGTCTTAGAAGTGTTGTTTGGTTTTCTATCTTTGGAAATATATTATTTTCTAATTTACCTAGCAGTACTATAACAGAACTTGCAGCATATTAAGTGAACCAAACTAAATTGGAATAATTTCTTTTAAAATAGGAAAAATAGATCGAGCACAAGATTTGTCAACTCCACTGCCAGCACAACTGATGAACGAAAAGCAAATAAAGGTTGGGGAAATGAATTTGGATAACGAAGATATGTACATCCAGCAGCATGTCGTCACTTATTCTCCTATACTAATGACCAGCATCATTAAAGAAGAATTAGACCTTTATATCGATGATGATTCTGTGTTTAATGTCTTAAAGGATTGGCCACAAGAGGCAAGTTATTTGATTTAATGTATTAATTCTCTTTATCATTTTACCTTTCACTTTAAATTACATTTTGTCAGGCATTCACTCCTGATTCGGATTCAGTGGTTATCTCCTTTACTAGTGCAGCCCCGAGACCAATTCTTTTCAAACAGGAATTGTCCACTTCTACAGATGATTTGGAACCAGGAGATTGCGACCAAGAAGAAGAAGGGAACGAGAGTGACGATAACATGGATACTAGCGTGGATACTAACGAAAGAAAGAAAGAGGTAATAAGCACTTCAGTGAAACCTGGTGGTGTATAATTCAATTTTTACTGTAAATGACTAAATTTTATAATTTAATACCACACGTTTTACGCCAAAGCCCAAAATTAAGGTAGGACACCATGATTGCGATTTCACAGTGGACCAGGAAAACGCTGATCATCGTCCCATTGTAGAAGGCTATATTAAAAAAAGAACCAACTTGTGATGAAGAAGATGACGATGAATGCCAAGTAGTCGCTTATTTGCCGTTATCACCCGGTGTAGTCAAGGAAGAATTGGAAGAAAGTCAAGATGAATATAATTCATCTTTTGATAAGGTAATTATATGGTTTAGATAATTGTAAAAAGCTGCAGGTATAATTTATTAACTTGATGGTTTACTTTAAATAATTTATTTCCCCATTAAAAATGCAGCAACAGAGAGGAGACCATAATCAAATGACCAAAGTGTCGTCCGTCCTTTTATCAGCTTCAGGTTTTAAAACATATTTGGTATTTGGAAGATTTGTATAATAACTTTCTTCGTTTTATAAAGATAACGTGGGAAATTACTTTGAACCTCGGCCACCACTTATGAAACGAAAGACACTAGAGAAGGGTATCACTAATTCTGAATAAATTGTTTTATATTATTTATTAACATAAGATATTAAAGTAACTCATATTTTACGTGTAGCTACAACATCTAAGAGTTTCGACGGCTTCAAATATTCAAAAACAAGTCCAAACAGTGGCAGGAGAGGAATTCTTCGTAGCAACTCGACAGGAATCGGTAGACCTACTCGAAAAGTTGCTGGAGCTGATGGTTCAAAAGGCGGAAAACAAGTAGAGACAGAAGAGTTGACAAAGAGAAATGCAAGAGGAAAGAAACAGCAGCAGGTTGCTACACTTTTTTCACATGTACCAAAATTTATCTATTATAAAAGTTCCTCTTCGATATCCATGTACAGGTTTTTGAGAACTCCGAAGCACTTGAAGGAAGCGAGCATTCGTCTCTCGAGGATATCGAATCATCTGATGGTACAGCTTCATAATGACCGTTTTCTTTCATCTTCTATCGTTAACTGTTTAAATTGGCCATGATTGACAGATGAAATTCTTTTTCAAAGTCAATGCAAAGCCATCATTTCTCAACGGAAGCAGAGAGCGATTGCGAAGCCTTCAGCGAAAACCAACCATATCAAAGAAACAGGTTTTTACAAATTGAATTCTTTCTATACATATAAAATCGCGAAAGATCATCTGAAACTAGCAGTTAAAGATTTATGTTAACGTTATTTTTCTGCCACAGAACGCCCCTTTCAGTGCAAAAATTGCGAACGATGTTACAAGCGGAAAGATAGCTTGAATCGTCACTTGAACCAAGAGTGTGGCATCGATCCCCAATTCTCCTGCAAGGCATGCGGTTGGCAGTTTAAAAAGAAAAGTAGTCTCAAGACACACCTTATCGTCGTTCATAAAGTTGATCGCTCTGAACTCGCAGCATACGGAATAGGTAATTAGCCAAATGATAGTTGATTTTATATATTATGAGGAATATTTTCACCCATTTTTCTGTTTGTTTAGTGGGAATAGTCAGACCTGTTCTACCTTTCAAGTGTAGTAAATGCGGGTACGTACAAAAACAAGGGCTGCTTGGTAAAACACTTGAAGTATGCATGTGGAGTGGATCCATCCTTCGCCTGCACCCAGTGTGATTATCGGGCATCGCGCAAACACCACCTCCGAAATCATCTCACTTTCGTTCATAACGTGGATCGCTCTCAGTTTGCCAACTTTGGAGCTGCTGGTAAAAAAACTATCTTTCTTAGTATTTGGCTTTGGCTTTGTATGGTGACTGTAGGCTATATATTTGTTCATAGGTCCAGCTGTCCGCCCTGTACAACCATTCAATTGTGAGAAATGTAGGAGAAGTTACAAGACAAAGAGCAATTTGGGGAAACATTTAAGATACGAGTGCGGCATTGATCCTTCTTTCCCCTGCACCCAATGTGATTATCGGGCTTCACAGAAAACCAATCTAGAAGCTCACATCATCAACATACATGCTGGTGTCGTCTAGTTCTATGCGTTATCTCATATATTTACATTCTTAGTGCGACCAATGATAAGTGATGTTGATTTGACTCGAAATAACTAACATATAAGAAACAAGGAATAAAAGAATATATCAACATTGACCCCCAGAGTCTTAGAAAAGGCGATATATTGCGTGTGTCGCTGTAATAAACAGAAACATAGACAGAAAATCTATGTTACAAATAATTTTCATCTTGTTGGCAAATGTTTTGCCTTTGTACAGTAACCACTATCCACACAACTAGTGAGTACAACGCATTACGTACCATAATCGTATGGGAATAAAAGCACTTCATAAAATTGAAATTTTGAGCTTGAAAAGTGTTATTTTTTTCTAGTCTTTAAATAATACTTCAAATGGTTTTGCTTTTGACATGTTTATTATTTAATTATTGTACTATACACTTGAATGAATGACTTTGCTTATATACCATAGAAATAGAAAGAAAAAAAATACTTTTTGTTTGTTTGGTACTCTGAAATAAGAGAATCCGAAGTTTGAAAAGTGTTCATACTGGAAAGACGTTGCCAGACTTAAACAAATTGTAAAAGTGAGAGCACGGCGGAGCAAATATTTGCTTCGCCGTGGTGAGAGTGAGCGCCCTATTAATGGAAATTTAAGCGGAATAGAGAAAAAAAACGTAGAATGTTTAAGGAAGGAAATGAACAAATCAATCTTTCCGATAATTGAAAAAAAATCAAATTTATTTTGTCGATATGGTAATAAGACTGTAAAGAGAGTGCTTAAATCGAAATAAATTATTTCACAAGAAAATTTTTTATGGAGAAGATTGATATTAACTTATACGTATTAGTCCCTTTTCCCATTTTCATGTATATTTATATAATTTATGTACACTCTCATTTCAACGAATTTCAAACTTTTTTCAAAATATTATCAAAACAATTTCAAACTTCACTTTTATTGAGAAAAAGATAATTGTATGCTGTAAAATTAATGTTAAAAAGAAGCAAGTTGATTTAAAGCTTTTTAACATAATCAGTACAACGGTATAAATACTTCAAAATGACACCATTTCCTAGCAAAAAAAAATATAAATATCCAATCCAAAAAGAGTGTAAATTACCATTTATTTTAAAATTTAAACGATATTACGAAAAAAGGTGATAAACATTGATGCACAGAACAGCCAATGTCGCAATCTCTGAAATAATTAAATTTTAAAATGATTTATTATATGAGTTACTGAATACCACAAAAATATAATAGCTATTACCACATAGAGGAAGAGTTTTGTTGTACAAAGCCAAGCAAATTGACCGTACAGATGGCTAAGAAGTATCACAAAATGCTGCTGAAGATGGTATTCAACCGTCAGTAGTATATGGAGACCATCAGTCCGCATCTATCAAGCTGACAGCCGGGGCGTTTCACTTAGTTGGATTGATTCCGTAGCAATGTTGTTCTATAAACCATGTCACACATACTACACCCGCAAAGCTTGCCAAAAAGCTGCTTATTCGAATGATTTTGGAGCTGGCCGATAATTCTTCTACAATGTAAAGAGAAATTTAACAATTTAATCATGGCTTTTAAATATTTGATTAACAAAAATTAATAATAAATTAGAATTATTAACCTCTCTGAAAAATCAGAAAAATTAATCATATTTCCAAAGTTATTTTTTTAAAAATAGAAAAAAGAAGTAAAAAACAAATTATTTTAGGTATTGATTATTAAAATAAAAATGAAAAACATGAGCAATTTAGTGGATGAAGAGAATAAAGAGCAGCTAGAGAACAAAAGAGTCAACAACTTGCCTATCGGGTGAGAGATACCTTTAGGTTCATTAACTTTAATAACTTCAAAAACAATCCACAAAGATACCGCCAAGAACTTCGGAAGAGAGCATTGCATGGAGCGGTTTGTGGAGGCATGTGAGCTGAACACACGACAACGAGGCACACCCAAAATGCCACAAACAGACAACACCAGCGGAAGAGCGGAGAAGGAAGACTTCTGTCTGTCTGCTGTTGGTTCGTTGAAGCCCTCAATAACTTTTTGAATCCAACTCTGGTTACCCAAACAGTCGGCTGGCTTGAAGAAATCAACAAAAACTCTTACTCCGTGAATTTTAGCCGAAAACATTGCAGGAGAAGATCTAGATCGCTAAAACAATACAAGGGATAAATAAAATTTCATTTTTGAAAATTAATTACATTTAATTGACACGATAATAGTATTTATACCCATTGGATTCTCAGCACCGGCAAAGTCGCAATCTTGAAAAGAGAGAGAATTTTTTTTTTACAATTTTCAGAAAAATCTATTACGGCGGTGATTATTACCTCATAGAGGACGAATTTTGGTGAGCAAGATCAAGACAGAGAGCAGTTCGGCAAACCAGAGTTCGAAACGATTAATGGATATTGAAGATTTTACAGGGCCCTCAGCAGAGATGGAATTCCTCATTCGTTATCCCATCAAGCGGTAAAAGTCTATTCGGAGCAGAATGGATTTATCCAGTAGTCGTGCATTTCCGTCTCACATGTCCGCAAAATAAGGCGATTTGAAAATCATGGTCCAGTTCCTTATCCAAATAGTTTGAAAGTTACTATTTGCGAACGAGGATGTCACTTCTGTCGTAAAGCTGGCAGATATCCTCTGTAAAAAATGATTTACTCATTAATTAAACCGGAGAAATTTTTATAATTTTAATTTCAGTATTAAATAAAAAAATACATTAAGTAGAATATAAAAAATTCTGGACATAAAGAATTAAATGATTCCAACTTTTTAAAAACCATTTTAAAGAAGCTTAAAAAACTGTAATTTCTTAAGGAAAACTAAAAAATGGCAGAAAAAGAATAACTATACCTTTTAAGAAAGTATTTGTTTAATGTATGATGGAGCGGTTTGTAGGGCAATAAGAGATGAAATAAATGCATAGCAGCAAAGAGACACATCCGATATGCCCCTAACAAACGACGCCGCCGGAGGATGAGAGAATGAAGACCTCCAAAAATGCGATGGTTCGCAGAAGCTCTCAACAACTATTTGAAACCAACTCTGGTTACCCAGACAGCCAGTTGGTTTGATCTCGTCAATAAAAACTCTTTCTTCATTAGTTATGCCGAAAATATCGGAGGAGACCTCAGTCGCTAAAACGAAACAAAATGAATAAATACAATTTCCTTGAAAAACTAATTAAATTTAAATAGCCTTACGATAGAGGTATTTAATATTCAAATCCATTTAATGACCCATCACCGGCAAAGTCGTAATCTGTTTATGAAGAAAAAAAGAAAGAAAATGTTTTGTAAAATGTTTAAAAAAGCAATTTTGACGGTTACTTATTACCTCATAGAGAAAGAGTTTTGATTAACAAGGTCAAACCAGAGATTTTGTTTGCATGGGAAACCAGAGTTCGATACAGCAAATCGCTATTGACCACCAAAATGAGCTGTCAGCAGAGATGAAGGTCTTCATTCGTTATATCTTTCAAGCGGCATATTCTGTTATATCCGTTCGTTATATCTTTGTTCGCGTTCGGAGAAGAGTAACCAAACCAAGAAAATGAGAAATCCTGCATTCTTCAGTGAGAAAGAAATAATATAATTACGAGAGAAAAATGGAGAAGAGTAGGTACGATGTAATTCAATACTTAAATCAATTTAAAACTGAGGGATGCAACAGATATTTAAAAATAATAAAACTCACTTTTTTTTTTTAACAGTAGAAACGACAGGCCAAGCACCCGGAGCGGCGAGAGAGAAGGAAGAGGAATGAAAAATGCACCCTAGAATTTGGAAGTTGCCAGATTGCCTTAATATCGGTGCACAGTGCGCAAGCCACGTCGACAACAAAACCTGTAAAAGAAGAAAAGGACAGTTTTAGACAAAATTTATGACGCAAGAGATAATTTGTTTTAGAATTAGCTCATTTACATGTGAAGTATAAAGCACTAATCGTAATTTTAAACTGTAAAAGTTAAAATTGATTCAAAATTTCAATATTTAAAAAAATTAAATTTATGAATTTCAATAAAATCTAAATGGCGATTTAAATAATATTTTCCTTTTAAATGCCGACTTACCATAATCCCAAAATCGTATTAAAAAAAAATTATTAAAATTATACAAAATTATTTCATAAATTTTGAAAAGAATTAATTTCAACATATAAAAAATTCGGATATTCAGAGTAAATATTATTTTAGAATGCCAAAGTAAGATTTAAAAAAAAATCAAAGGAAAAGCGAGCAGCAACTAGACCAAATAGTCACCAACTTGCCTGCCGACATGAAACTGCTTCCTGAATTGTGCAGCCTTGTATGCTTTTGAAAATCGAATGCCTATTTCCAAATCACGCAAAACCTGAAAAGAGTGACAGTAAATTCCAACATATTTTAAAAGGTCTCTATCCTTCTTGATCTGTTCTTACCACAGAACCAGCCGTCATGGGCTTCTGCACAATCCCACCATCACAGGGATAATAAACCATCATTGTTGATAAATCGACGAGCACCATCTTGATCAGAAATAAATTATTGAAAATCACCAAGACACTTCGACTTTCAGTTAATAAACAACATCTAGAAATTCAAACTGAATTTAAGAGATTTTAAATAATGTAAGGAACCGGATTAGGTGGGGAGGAGCAGAAAGAAAAATTGAAAATGGAAGGTTTATAGGCTCGTTACTTGGCCGCTGTCGGCCGGCTTCCCTTCTGCAAGTGCCGTAGGAACCAAACAATGAAATCCTGGCAAAATAAGAAAAAATAAAATAATATAATGACGAGGGGCGATTAACGAGAGCTTGTGCTAAACAGAGCGACACCTGAATTTAATTAAAAACGAAAGATGTCGGAGATATTCACCGATTTGTTCACTCACCTTCAAACGTAGGGGAACAGCGCCGGAGACCGCTCGAATGCCTTGACAAAGAAGGCAATGGCTGACGGGCCGTAGAAGAAGGCGAAACAGGGTTGCCAGTATCTATTAGTTGAAAGAGCGGTAACTTTGAATTACACAGAACGATGCGGTTTCCACTGACCAGTAAGCAAATATGTTCTAACTCGTTATATTTTCTATAGCTATTTTTCATTATTTCATACTTTTATTGATGTAATTTAATAATTTTATTTACTACATTTCGAACAATCTTTTAAACAATTCTAAGTTTAATCAGATTTCTAAGAAATTTGCCAAAAGATGACGCAATAATAACTTACAGATTGACATCAAAACGACATAGATTCTGAAATACTAAAAAGTGTGGTGTAGAATTTTACTGTGTAAATCACTCAAAAAGAGTTGATCTAATTTTCACGTTAGTTCTATTTTTCGAATTCTATTCATTTGTGTACCATTTTACTTTAATTCATTTGTTTTTGGGTTCTCCTTTGGTGCTTTTTAGTCGTTGGTTCTTCTTTTAAATTTAAATTGGACGACTCTTAACGATTCACAATATTTGTCTCCTTTATTTTTAAACATAATTACAAATTAGTAATATGATGATCGGTAATAACACTAGAAATCTCTGTGGCTTCTTCTCAACATCCCTGGTCTTCGAGCTGATCAGCTGCCTTGAAGAAGCTCAATGAAACTCTCCATGAGCTTTAGCCGAAATTAAAAAGACTCTTCGCAACTTGAAATAAAAGCATATATTCACTAAAGAGCAGAAACAAAATTATTTATAAATATAATTTGGCTTTACTTACTCTACTAATTTTCTTTACTACTACACATTTATTAAGAAGAGATTTTAATTCATTTTTAAAGCGACTCTACCTCATAGAAAAAGAGTTTCCCCGAGCACAGCAAAGACAGTTATCATCTTCCTTAACCAGGATTAGTTAAGAGGCAACTCAACAGATGGTCCATGAGCCTTTAACCAAGATGAAGGTCCCGATCCTCAGGAGCCTAAGAATCACTGCAAGTGGCTTTTTGGAGGCATTTGAACGTGGTTCCTTATCTATTGGATGAAACAACGCGCCTCAAGCAGATCCATTTGCAGAAAGTGAACAAAATGAAGGCCTCCATCTCTAACTGTTGGTTGATTCAAGCGCTCAATAGCTTCTTGCAAAAATCCCTGGGTAACTAGGCGGTCATCTGGCTTGGAATCCGCAGCGATAATTCTTGTTCCATGAGTTGTAGCCGGAAAGCAGAATAAAGATCTAGAAAACTAAAGCAATAAACACCGATTTAAAGGGTTAATTTCTTATATTTTAAATGTAAAGTACAGTACCTTTAAGATATACAAGATGATATCTATGTATTGGAGTATTTCCAAATACTCCAGCAGCAATTTCGCGAGCTTAATAAAGAAAGTCAGTTTCATTTATTCCAGTTTTTAAACCTTTTGGTTGTTACCTCATAGAGAAAGAGTTATGTTGAAGACGGCCAAGCCCGTTAATCACCTACATGGCCATGGAATATGGCAACAAACTGTTGAACGATCAAATACATCGTCAGAAGAGATAGAAGTCATCACTCCGTTCCATCTTAGCGATGAGATATATGCATGTTGCGCGATGAGTGAACCAAATAGTTGAGTGACCAAGCCCAAATGCCAGCAAAGAGCAAGATACAAATGTTCCTTCGGCTTCTTCTAAAACTTTTTTGAAGCTGCTAAATGATAATAAAGTTGGCGGCTATTACTCCGTCTCTAGAAAGAAAAAGAAAACCTTGCGTTAGGAGTTGAAAATAAAACAATAATATAGCAAAGCGCGCTTTGAAGCTCGCCGGGTTGATATGAGTAATTCAGTTCCACTGAATCAGCTTTTAAAGCAACGTAAACATGACGCATTTGTTGATAAAACGGCCAACAATTTAGTCGGTAAAGTAGGCGGCAAACCGGTCTGTAAGTAGGCCGGAAAACTGGCCAGTATATGGTCGGTTTTGTAGGGCCTGCGGCCGGCCAATTTGTCGGTAAAGAAGCCGGCAATCTGTTCGGTAAAGAAGCCTGCAAACTGGTCAGCAAGGTAGCCGGCAACATGATCGGCTTTGTATTCAACGGGCCTGCGGCCGGCAAATTGGTCGGTTAGGCAACCAATAAATTTATTAATTTAATCTGGCCTGCGGCCGGCAAAATGGTCGGTAAAGAGCCGGCAAGTTGGCTATTTTGTTAGGGCCTGCGGCCGGCAAATATGCCATATATAGATATGATAAATTTTAGTTCATTTCCAACTGTTTATCCCCATAAGACTGCGTTGACACTAGCGCCCGATAGTTTTAATCACATTTTAATTAATTTCATTAACTTAAACTCAATATTTTTTTACGGGACTACAACACACAGAAAGAGAAAAAAATTCTGCATCTTTTGGGCTCTAATTTATCAATTTTAGTTACGTAAGACGACGTTGACACTAGCGCCACCGCTAGTTTTAATCACATTTTAATTGATTTCATTAACTTAAACTCAATATTTTTTTACCGGATAACAAACCATAGAAAGAGCAAAAAATTCTGCATCTTTTAAGCCCTAGTTTGTCAAGTTTGGTGCAATTGTAATCGAGTTCTTACCGACACAAACAGACAGACAGACACACACACACACAGACAGAGCGCGGTTAAAATTTCCATGCTACTGGATTAGAAGCTCCGCCTCTCCGCCTCTCCGCAATAATACAATACAATATACAAATACAACTTTGTAGTAATAGTTCATGTTATAGAATGGACAAATGATTATAGGGTCTTTTACATTTTAATGAGCAGACGGGAGCTGAATAATAAGATGATGAATGAAATCGTCTCAGGCCTCAGTCCTTGAAAGAGTTCTTACCAGAAGAGATGTAGTAAATAAAGAGCTTCATCTTTGATCAGAGTTGATCGACACAGGATTTCAATCTCCATCCTTTGGCCAACATGAAGAGGTAGTCATCGACCAGCTTTCAAAAACGAGTTGACGGTGAAATGGAAAACTCTTTCTCCAAAAGTCAGCCGAAAAAGTGGAAGGGTTGATCATCTTTTCAAAACCTTACAACTAAATATACATCATATTTATATAAAGAACTACACACAGTGTGTTTAACAAAAAATGTAAATGCCTGTAAAATTTGATGAGATGAGTTCATTCGACCAGCAATATCGCAATCTATAATAAAAGAAAATGAAATGTCAAAATCTCTTAATAATTTTATTTTATTAAAATTTTTATAAGTTACCTGATAGAGAAGGAGTTTTGCTGAACACGGCCAACTCTTTCTGACTCCAGGTCGTTGACCCCCAGTGAACATTAGCCGATAGACGAGATGGAAATCATGTATCACCGCAGCTCATTAAAGATAAAGCTTCGCATCTATTACAGCTCTTCGGTGGTACCGTGGTAGAACGATTTCCGTTCAGCCCAGGACGATTGAATCCACCCGTCATGTTACGGAATCGTACCACCTACAATGATTGAATGAAATGGAGAAAAGTTGATTATCAATCTTCATAATATCATCGCCACACAAAGCTTAAGTATGAAGAACAGTAAAACAAATTGTATCTCTAGTTCAACTCGTAGAAAACTCAGATCAAAAGCCCAAAACTTAATCTTTTTAAAGTTGTAAGAGTGAGGGTGAAATGACCAAGCATTGTGCAATTGAATGCCTTTCGTAATTAATTATTATTAGAAGAAAAGACAATTTATTTGGACGGGGAAATTGTTGTTACGAACAAAAAAGAATTTACCTTCACGTGAACATTCTATCAGCCACTTGAACTCACATAAAGAAACAGAGGAAGAATCCTTGTGAACTGGTGTGAGAGGTGCCTGTTACATCTATTCAACACGTCCAAATCGGATCGATCCGCCGGAAGAGAAACGAATGAAGACCTCCATCTCCAAGTGGTGGTTAATCAGAGCGCTCAATATAGCTTATAATGGCTTAATTTTGCAGACGTAGGCAGTCAGCTGACTTAGGATCCTTCGAATAAACTCTTAATCCACGAGTTGTAGCCGAAAAAGCAGAATATAGATGTATGGAAAGCTGAAATATTAAAACTAATTTAACATTTAAGTTTTATTGAAAATTGAAATAATTTTACCAGACAACATTATATATCCGTTCCATATGTTCCATTAGCGGTTCCGCGAGCTTAAAAAAATATAGTTACGGTTTTAATAATCTCAATTTTAACTTTATGGCAGTTACCTCGTGGAGGAAGAGTTGATATGAAGACGACTAAGAGCGTTTATCACCTCAGTGGCAAAAAAAATCCACCAAAAGCTGATGAAAGCACTGATAAACCGCCAGACGAGATAGATGTCATTATTCCTGTATCCTTAAGCGAAGAGATTTACTCAATGCATGATGAATGGATAGTCAAGTGACCAAGGCACCAGGTCCATATCACCCTACAGCAGAGAGCCACAAGCAAAGTTTTCTCCAGCTGCTTTTTCAAACGGACTTGAAGCTGCTGAATGTTGATGAAGATGTCGGCAGTTGCTCCATCTGTAAAAAGAAAAGATATTTATTTAAAACATGGGTTGAATATTGAATGGTTTAGAAGGAAGGACACGTGTATGATGACGTAGGAAGTATGCAGTAATCAATATTAATTGTCTGGTTCGAAAGTGAAGAGAAGAACAAATACTCGTTACCTCATTTCCTGACGGCATGCAGCAGACTTGCTTGATAAAAGGAGCAGCAATTTCTGCAGCAAGAAAAGCTGAGAAATCCTGAAAGATGCGAAATAAATAAAGAAAGCCGTGTGAATGATGAAAGAGAATAAATAATACAACGAGGCGAATTACTTTAATTGAATTGTAAACTAAATATCCTAAATATGCGAGAGAAACGACACCGGAAGCTCGAAGAAAGGAGAAATCAAGCACAGCTTATAGTTTTTGGAGCCCTCAGTAGCCACTTTTAGCCACCCCCTGGTTACCGAAATGTTCATCTGGCATTATCCCGATTGCGTAAACTCTTTCTCCACCAGTTTAAGCCGAAAAAGCGGAAGTGTTCCGAATCGTTCTTTTCTAAAACCAAAAGTTAATTAAAAAATGAAGATGTATAATTAATTTTGAAATTGTTAAGACCCATTTGATGCTTCAATAGTGGTTTCGCAATCTTTGAAAAAGAGAGAAAAAAGTTAGTATAGCTTTAAAAAATGGTTGGCATGAACTACCTCATAGAGGCAAAGTTTTGACGGACAGGACCAAGCCAGATGAACACTGCTGGTTAACCAAACATGACCAAGGCTGTTGAGGACATCAATGGACGCTAATCAGAGAGATAGAGGTCCTCGATCTCTGAAAAATCACATTGGACATGAAATATTAAATTATGAAATTTATTGTATTAATTTAAAATATATATAACAAAGAAAGATTTAGTAAGAAAAAGAGAGAACCTGTTTAAAATACTACTGGGTAGTTCTTAGTCCTGTGCGCACGTTAGAACTGTTATCAAGCCAGTCCCTGCTGCATGCGGTTTTTGTGATAATGGTTGTGACGATGGAAGTGATGACATCTTTCATCCTATTTAGTAACTTCAAAACCAGTCACGTAACAGTCGGGAACGAGCATTGTAAATACATTTGTGTGGGCAAATTTAAGCGGGATGAAACACATGGCCAACGGAGATGACCATCATGCCCAAAGTAGACGACATCACCGCCGCAATATCGGAAATTGAAGACTTCGATCTCTGCTGATGGTTTGTTGAAGCCATCAATAGCTATTACTATCTAGCTATTTCTCTGGTTATCTAGGCGGCCAACTAGCTTGGTCTCTGCTTGCATAAACTCTTCCTCCACGAGTTTAAGCCGAAAAAACAGAGGGGATCTAGGTCGCTAAAAAATAAAATTAACGATAAATAAATTATTTTTACTTTTTGTTTAATTGTAAATATTAAATTAACTTACAATTTCGAAAATACTTGAAACCCGTTTGATTCCCCATCGGTGATTTCGCAATCTTAAAAGGATAATAAAAAACTTTTGTTGAATTTATAATAATAATACATTTGGGTTTCTGCTATTACCTGATAGAGGAAGAATTTAGATAAGCAGGACCATGCTAGGTTGGCTAGGCTTTGATTACCAGATATGGCTAGAAAATGGCTATTGACAACGTCTATCAACCTCCAGAAGAAATACAGGTCCTCATTTCTCGAACTGAATGCGAATCACTCGGTGCGGAACAGGATAGATTTTTCTAATAGCCATGCCTCCCAATTGACATGCCATCACAAAACGAATTGCAAAGAGTACTCCAGCCGCTTCTTCAGATGGGTTTGATTTGGGAAAGACAGATGAAGATGTCGCGATGTCGGTAGTTTTTCCGCATTCACTGTAAAAAATAGAAGAAATTTTATAATGATTTATCTATTTAGAAAGCAATTTTTATAACATTATTTTAGCAAGTAAAAATTATTGTTTTGAAATTGGGTATTGTTAGACTGGCATCAATAATCCCAATTTATATAATTTAAAATTCATAACTATAAACATAAACCAATCCTTATTTTAATTTTTTTCAAGTTGAAATTGATTTCTAATTGCAATAACATTTTAAATATGTAAAAAAGTGAACTTGAATAAAAATCCAATTGATCCATTGAATTTTTTTTTATTAAAGAGAAATTCTAATACTTTAAAATATGTTTTTCAATTATTAAAATAAATTAAAGAGGACCTATCACCTTACGCTTTAAATTTAAGTTAAATTACCTTCACTTTTAAAGTATTACGTTCGCGTAGACACCTAAAATAATAAAAAAAAGGGAAATACATAATTTTCTTTTAGATAAATGTTTTTCATTAAGACTGAGCCAAGAAAGATCAAAGGAAGAGCGAGAAGCTAGACCAAATAGTCAACAACTTATACCTGCAGAGAGAAATTGCTTGGTGAATCGTACAGCCTTGGGCGTCGAAGGAGATAGAATGCCCATTTGTCCATCACATTCATCCTGCAAAGAGTGAAAAATAAAAAGTAATTGAAAATATCTGTGCTACCCCTTTTCACTCCTTGGTCTGTTCTTACCACATAGAACTAGCAGTCATAGGCTTCTGCACAGCCCCACTGAACCACAGGGATGAGGAAGCATCATTGGTAGTAAGATCCAGTCGAGCATCTTGATTAGAAGGGAAATGTTAAACAGTATTTAGAAATTGAAACTAAATTTCAGAGATACGCAATAATGTAAGGAACCGGGATAGGCGGAGAGAGGCAGAAAGAAAATGTAAGGCTTAAAGACTCGTTACTTTGCGGCTGGCTTACCTTCAACGAGCAGCAACTGCTTTAGGATACAATAAAGTCCTGGAAAAATAAGAAAGGAGAGTATCTAGCTAATAACATCAAACTAGTAGCAATACGAAATGGTCAGTATACTAAAACATCTTAGTCGGTTGGAAATTGGCTTTCACAGTAATTAAAACTTACATGAGATTATGAGAAGGAAGGAAAGGAGGAACAGAATCTCGAACAGAATGCAACGACTTGCCTGTCAAGGCAGAGAAGCGTATGTTTAGGGGAAAGCGATAAGCAACTGATGCCACAAAATGAAAATATAATTCTATTACCCCTTAGGAAAGAAATAAAATAATACGATAGAATTATGGAGAAGAGTAGGCAGAATGTTATACAATGCTTTAATCTATTTCAAAACTAAATATGAAGTAGATGTTTACCGATAAAAACTCACTTTTTTAACTCAGTAGATACGACAGGACAAGTAGGCAGTAACCGGAGCGCCGAGAGAGAAGGAAGAAGAAGGAAAAATGAACATTAGAATTTTGAAGTTGCCAGATTGTCTTAATATCGCTGCGCAGTGCGCAAGGCACGGCGGTGCCTGGTGGGGTCGTGGCGCGAGTTTCAAACGGTGGCGGAAACATTTAAAAAAATTTTTATATTGAAAAGTCAATTAGAATAAATTATAGTAATTCTTCTTTATTTCAAAATGAAAAGAAAATGTTAATGGAGGTTAGTTAATTAATCCATTAGACAATGTTCATTCAAAACGATTGCTTTAAAAAATTTTAAGACAAGAAAATATGATTTTTTAAATATACACATTGGAAAAGTTCTAATTTTGTTTTTATTCAAATCCAATACAATCTTAAATACTTTCGTCTATTAAAAATTCTAGCTATTATCGGATAGGCACCAGCGTAGTATAATAACACAACGCAATTATTTTTTTTATATTCGCTGATTTAAATAATTATTCTCAATTTTCATTCAGTATGGATTTGTAAAAATTATAATGCAAAAATAGTTAGAAGACCATTAAAAAATCACATCTACTCTTTCCCTCTTTAGTGGTCTAACTATTTAAAACCTTAAAAAGGGCTGAAATACAAATATGAATCGCCCGAGCCAATGAAAAAAAATTGCGAAAGAAGAGCTATAGCAGCAAATGACAATCTTCATCTTTCATCAGGAAGAAACATGGGCTACCGAAATGTTGTATTGCAAATTTAAGAATTAAAATGCGCTTTACGAAAGACGAGCAAAATATGCAACAATAACACAATATATACAGACGGAAAATAATGGATTTTTGACGATGAAAGTGACATCTTTCATCTTCTTTATAACAACTAAGAAACTATTCACGTAAGAGTCGGTAACGAGCTTTGAAAGTCGATGCGTGTGGGCATGTGCGAAATGAAATACATGGCTACGAGAAATCAACCATAATGATTCAAGCCGACGACACCGCTGTAAAAGCGGGAAATTAAGAGCTCACGCACAGTTGATGGTTCGTTGAAGATACTAATAGCCATTTATGTCCGCCTCTGGTTACCTAGGCAGTCAACTGGTTTGACCATTGCTAACCCAAAGTCTTCTTCCACGAGTTTCAGCCGAAATAAACCGGAGATCTACATCCTGGAATCCAGACAACAAAATACCAGTAAATATTAAGTGTAAGCAAATTAAGTTTTAAATTTGAATAAACTTGCGATGTCGAAAAGATTTGAAATCCGTTTGATGTTCCACCGACAATTTTGCAATCTTTCAAAAAAAGGTAAACAACAAAGTCTAGTTGAATTGATAAAAATGATAAATTTGGGTATCGGCTGTTACCTCTTAGAGGAAGAATTTAGAGACGCAATGTCATACAAGATGATAGCGAAGATGACCAAAAGCGGTGAAAAATTGGCTATTGATTCCATCGACTAACCCTCAGCAGAGATAAAGGTCATAATTTCCCAAATTCACGGCAGTGCAGTCGATTCCAAACAGGATGGATATTTTTCCGGTAGCCATCCCGCCTTCTTTACATCATGCCATCTCCAATTTTCTCTTCAAATGACTTTGACGTTGCTTAAGATAGATGTCGTCGTGTCCGCGTAGCTATTTCTTCAACTGTATACAAAGAAGATTATATATTACTTCTTTATATTTTTATAAGATAGATAACAATAGGAGGCAAACATTAGTATCTTCCAAAACATTTCAGGAAGGAACCAAACACAATTTCCATGTCGCTCTGCTGTGGCAATTAAACTTGATCGCAGGTCTACTTTTTGTCCCACGCATACCATTCTGACAAAGAATCCGGTTAAACGAGATAGCCATCTCGGTCTAGGGTTTATTGGGCATCTTTTTGGCTTCTTTTGGGCATCCCTGGTTCTTGACCTGCTGAGCGGGCTTGATTTCGCTTGGTTAAAATCTTCCTCCATGAGTTTAAGCCGAAAGAGATTCCTCCTGAAATAACCTACATTCTGAAATAAGAGGATATTCAAATAAAAGCTGAAATAAATATTTACAAATTTTAAAAAGTGGTTTAACTTTGCATACCTGTAATGAAGCTATCGTTTTGTTTGTTTTTGATTTGGTAACAATTTCGCAATCTTACGGAGTCTTTTATTGTATAAAATATTTTTTAAGGCAGTTTTACCTTATAGAAAAAGGATTTCGCCGAACACAACCAAGACTGCTCAACCGGCTATTGCACCACGGACTTTACAGAAGAAACAAAGAAGATGACCGAATTACCCTTCAGCCAAGTTGGGGATCCCGATCCTGGGATCATCCGGCTGAACGGTACGAATTAGGCCCAAACAACAAGCCCCGTGCAGATCGATCAACCGGAAGAGCAAAGCACGAAGGCGTCCATCTCCAACTGATGGTTTATCGAAGCGCTCCATAGCTTCTTGTTGAAATATCTGGTTACCTAGGCAGTCAGCTGGCTTGTGCTTTCGACAATCAAAACTCTTTCTCACTGGGCTGTAGCCGAACAAACAAGAATAAACATCTTGAACGCTGAAAAAAAAGTAAAAAAAAAGTAATGGTTTGACTTTTATTGTTTTTTTTTTAAATGAAATAATTTTACTATGAGACAATATTATATCCATTTATCTAGATGCTCCACCTGCAATTTCGCGAGCTTAAAAAAGAAAATTAGATTTATTCATTTCATTTATTATGTTACTGGTCACCTCATAGAGGAGGAGTTATATTGAAGACGGCCAAGCCCGTCAATCGCCTCGGTGGCCAGAGATGCCAACCATCAACTGTTGAGTGGATCCAAATAAACTACAAGAAGAGATAAGACTCTTCATTCTCTCCTGATTGTGCAACATTTATGAAACTAAACGTTGTTTAAGTGGGTAGATCTGAACCTACAAAGACAGATAAAAGATAATAGCGGTATCACAATTAGGAATAATTCTTCAATTATTGTTTAGAACAAGAAAAAGGCAGTTGAATGGATGAAATGCCAACGACTTGCCCGTCAAGAGAACCATGTCCGGAGAAGCGAGAAGCATCGAGCAGCAACTACTAACAAATCCGAGTAGGTAAAATAAATAGATAGCAACTAAACCAAATATACTTAAAAACTTGCCTGCCAGGGAATTGTACAGCTACTGATGAGAACCCTAATTACTTTTCCTAAGCAAAATAAAAATTGCAGAAGACAATCGCATGTCACTCTGTGTGCCACTTTATGCTTAATCACAGGTCTACATCGTGGACCCATCTTGTCCAACACAGAACATTCCGACGGAGGGATCCTGGAACCGGGATCGCCGTATCGGATGAGGGTTCACTGGCAATCTCTTTAGCTTCTTTTGGGCATCCCTGGTTTTTGAGCTGCTCAGCGGGCTTGAATGCGAACCATAAAACTCTTCTTCCACGAGTTTAAGCCGAAAGAAATTCTCTACATCCTGAAATAAAGCATATTCGAATATTAACTAAAAAATGTAAATATTATTGCAGCTATCTACCTGAGGGGAAGCTACATGATGGTCCACCAGTTTCGCTATCTTCGAGAAGAAAATCACATCTTTTTTAGTTATAAAATAAATTTTAATAGAGATGAAGATTTACCTCATAGAGAAACGAGTTTTACCGAACACAGCCAAGACCGTTAAAGCTTTGCCAATAAACCTCGGATGACGCACGGGAAGAAACCAACGAAGATAGCCGATGTACCTTCAATCAAGTTGGGGATCCCGATCCTTGGATTATCGGCCGAACGGTACAACTTCGGCAAGATGAGCGAAGGATGTAAGGAAGTAATGAAGAATAGAATCAAAGCACTCGCGAAAATAAATAGCTTAATGTTTACTGAGGCTTTAAAACTTTGGAAAACTCTTTGGCTTCTTTTTGAAATCCATAGTTCTTTAGCTGATCAGCTGGCTCTGCCTTGATAAACGAAACTCTTTCTCCAAGAGTTGTCGAAAAAGCACATCTTAGCATCCTAAAATAATTAAAAAAATATATATTAGAATATTAATACCTCATTAATCTCTTTGGTATATCCCGTGGTTATCTTGGCAGTCAAGTAGGTGCGCCACCACCACCTCCACCACCTCTTCCGCCAGAGCCCATTTTCGGTGATTAAATTAATTATAATTGTAATTAAAATGATATAAATTTATAATTACATTTTGCATCCGGATGCGATCCTTATGACCGATCCTTAAACAAGCGTCGTTGTAAGTATCTTTGACCACTTGGCAGAAGATGAGATGGAGGGCCAATGGATGGACCAAAGAGTTCTCTGGCAGGTTTGAAGCTGAGAAAAGCTCTTTACGGACGTGAAGAGTCCATGGAACCATATTATAGGAAAAGAAGGGCGCATTCAATGGGCCATAGTCCATAGAGTTTTGTATGGATACCCTCCAAGGCCTTTACGGCTAAATCATCATCGTTTGATAGTTTTCGCATATCATGTCCATTTTTACTATTTATAAAATTCGATTAATATAAAAATACATAATTTAGAATTTTGGCTCCAAAATCTCGCTACCGATGAAACGAGATTCCTATTGTGATTCAGGTTTCACGTTGTTCTCTTTGGCTTCTTTTGGGCATCCCTGATTCTTGAGCTGTTCAGCGGGCTTGGTGATGCTGGATAAAATTCTTCCACCATGAGTTTTAGCCGATAAATTCAAAGACTTCCGTGTGCTATTTAGAGTAAAAAAGAAAAGAAAATTAATATCTGACGTAATTTTTTTCTATTTAAAAAATTGGTCTCACATAACGCCGCCGGACGATTGTCCATCAGTAGTTTCGCAACCTTTGATTTCAAATTGAAAATAAATTATAAAAATTACTCTCTACCTTTAAATCATTTTATTTACCTCATAGAAGAAGAGTTTTACCCAACGCGGCCAAGACAACTGGGTACGTTCAAGAACCAACGACACTCAAGAGAAACCGAAGAGACTTGCTGTGATACGGTGAAACCTTTAGCCAAAATAAGAATCTAGATCCTTGGGTGGTCTGGCGGAACGGCCTGGATTGGGCAGGATTGGGTCTCCATGCTGTGGCCGTGAAGCACAATGATGGACATGGCCGCTAATAAGAGAGCAAAATGCAAAAGTTGCTGCTATTGCTTCGTGAAAGGATTGTTATCCACTGGTTGCGGTTGGCTGTCCATCTGTATTGAGAAGAAAAAGGGACAGATAAGATTAATTGACTGCGAATATTAATAAATAAATCTTGATGAGAACAGCAAGTTTCATCGTCGCGTAAGAAAACGGGAAAAAATTGAAAAAAAGGAGATTAGAATTACTGTCGATGTCGGCGGAAACGGCATCTCCCTCATCTTCTAGGCACTTCAACTCACACCAAGAGGGAGCCTAAGAATCACTGCAAGTGGCTTTATGAGGGCATTTAAACTTGATCCCTGTTCTATTGGATCTAGTCAACACGCCTCAAGCAGACCCATTCGCCAAACGAAAAAAGAATAAAGGCCTCCATATCCAACTGGTGGTTGATCAAAACACTCAATAGCTTTTTGCAGAAATCTCTGGTTAACTAGGTAGTCAGCTGGATTGGATGCCATAATAGAACCTCTTGCCCCATGAGTTGTAGCCGCCAATAAAGTCAGAATAGAGGCATGGAAAACTGGAAAATTAAAACAGATTCAATAAGTTAAAAACAATTTCTATTTTAACTCCAATTAACTTTACGATTGTGTCGTATGATCCAAGGAGATATCCACATTTTCGTACGCCTCAGCAAACAATTTCGCTAGCTAAAAAAGAAAGTTATTTTAATTTACTTTAGTTCTTTAACGTTTTGTGGTTACCTTATGGAGGGAGAGTTATGTTGAAGACGGCCAAGCCCGTTGATCACCCGCATAGCCACAGATGTAAGCAAAACGCGATTGAGAGTCCGGATAAACTGCCGTAAGAAATGGATATCTACGTCCCCCTTATTTTTAGCGGAGAGATATGCGAAGTATACATGGCGAATGAATCAAATAGGCAAGTAACCAAACCCAAATGCCCCCAAAGAGCAAAATGCTAAGTATCCTACATCTACTTCTATAACTGATTTGAAGCTGCTAAATCTGATGATAAACATGGCTGTTACTCCGCCTGTAAAAAGAATAAATATATAAGTCTTAAAGTTATTTATATTTATTACAATATAAAAATAGAGAAATATAAAAATATGTTTAATAAATAATAGTTAAGTAAATGTAAAGTTTAATAAATAATAGTTATTTAAAAGGACCAAAGACAAACAAAAAGCTCCAAAGACCAAAGAATGCATACCGAGAGTGCCCTGCCCATGGACAATATTGCAGCATTTGGGAGACCAAAGTAAAATAACATATGACCCATTTAAATAAATTAAATATCGGTATACAAAAATCTATCAAGAAAGAGGAAAGATATTAATGGTGAATCGCGTGAATTTTAAATCGTATAAAGATGCAAGTGAAATGCCTACGATTTTACTGACAAGAGAAGCTTTTTATTCGGAGGAGCAACTAGTGAGTAGCAACTCCTGTTACAGTAAATCCAAAAAATCTTGAACATTTACAGAAGACGAAACTATGTATCAGCAAGATAATGATAGAGAAGGGTATGCAAAATATGATACAAGAGTTAGATTGATTTTATAATGAAAGATGCAACAACTATTTACCGATAATAAAACTCACTTTTTAAGACCTGGGACCCTTCCAGGGAGCGACGAGACCTCTCAACAAGGGGAGGAAGAAGCCACAAAAGAATTTGGAAGTTGCCAGATTGCGTTAATATAATTCGCACGGCGCAAATCTCGGAGGCGCGAATTTCAAAATTTGAAAAAAGAATTTTTTTTTTCAATTAAAGAATGTTTTATAGGTAATTTGAAGATATTCGAAATGTAATACAATGTTAAAATCAGTTTTCGAACAAGTAAAATAATTACTTGGTTACAATTGAATCAGTCAGTTTTATACTTAAAAGTGTTTTATTAGCTTAAACTTATTTTCTAAACCTCAAGAATGATTGAGGAATCCAGAAAAAAGTAAGGAAATTTCGCAAAGTGAGAACGATACAATAATTTAAAAAACAGATGCAATTAACATGTATTTTTGTTTTGACTCAAATTTACGCTGGTGTAAGGGACACTCGGCAACATCACACCGGGTACCGCACAGAGAAGATTGCGGTTTGACGTGAATAAAACGAAATAGGGGTTCCAATAGTTTCCCACCAGAAAAAAACCCCAGAGGTTTTTATTTTAAACCAGTAGTGTACAGTATACTATTTATATTGACTTCTTAATTCCGTTCCCCTGAGAAAGGTTTCCTAAGATATCTTTGAGAAATAAAAAGAACTAAATTAATATTTCACTCAATTTTAAAGAGTGCAAACTATATGACGCTGTTTTATGACAGCAACATTTTTAAATATTATTAGAATACCACCATCAGACCTGTTGGTTCACTGAAGCTCTCAATAGCTATTGGGGCCCATGTCTGGTAAGTGGTAACCCAAACAGTCAGCTGGCTTGTTTTTGTTTCATGAAATTCTTACTCCGTGATTTTAGCTGAAAAAGCGAAAGATCTAAAAGGCTGAAAAAATATAAACCAGTTATACTGTTTAATCAAAACTTAAGATTAAAATAGCATTACGATAAGAGTTAACATCCATTTGATGATCCACAAGCAATGTCGCGATCTTTGAATAAAAATATAAAAATTTAGTAAAATAATAAAAAAACTATTACTTATGACAGTATATATTATCTCACAGAGGAAGAATTTATTAGAGCAAAGCCAAGCCAAGCCATTTGACTGCATGAAGAACCAAAGATGGTCACTGGTTATTTATAAGCTCTCAATGAGCCCTCAGCAGAGATGAAGGTCCTTCATTGCTTTCCTTCAAGTGGATAAACATTTTTATTATTTTCGGAGCATAATAAATGTATTATTCAATATGCGTGGCCTTCCACTTCTACCTCATAATCTCACACACAGGTGCTTAAAAACTGGATCTATCAGTTGCTTATTCTAATCGTTACGAAGTTTTTGTAGGCGAACGAACGTGTCACTTCTGTCGTCAAGGTCTAGCAGTTGTTATTCCGTCTGCAAAAATAGAATTGAAGACAAAATTAATTCAATCATTCCTAATTTCAGTAATATCGAATAACAATTATATATTGATTTAAGTTAATTTAAACCTGGATGTCGCGGCTGTTGAGGGTTTTAATGAACCTTTAGCAGGGATGGAGGTCATCACGGTTCGTGTTCCAAGCGAAGGGATCTGCACTGGGAAGGATGGATTCATCTTGAAGCCCTGATCGCCAACACACAAGCACACATCAGCTACAGGGGGCACGCAAAGGTTTTTCCATCTGTTTCTTAATTGGAATGTGGGTGTTCCCGTCCTGGCGTTGGCTGCCTTCTAAAAAAGGAGAGAAGGTCAAATTATGCAACCCATTTACCTACTATGCACAATAAACATAAAATTCTAATTGAAACAAGATTTTTAAAAATAGAATCTGAAGATTTTCAAAAGTTCCTGTTTTAAACAATTCGAAATATCTTGATTTTTATGACTAACAATAAAATACATAAAAGTAAAATTACAGAAAGTATAAATAAATTTCAGAAAGTAAATAATAAAAACAAGAAAAAATAAAAACAGAAAGTATAAATTTCCCCTACATGAGTTAAAACTGAATACATTTTCTATATTTTAAGTAAAGTAAATAAAAATGCCAGAAAACAATAATAACTATACCCTCTTAGGTAGTATTTTTTGAGCGATTTGCCGGGCCATGGGAGCTGAAGTTAAGGAAACGAGACACATCCAACTTGCCCTAAACAATCGACGCCGCCGGAGGATCGATGAATGAATACCACCATCCCAAGTGATGGTTCGTTGAAGCTCTCAATACCTATTTGAAACCAATAACTCTGGTTTCCCAAACTGTCAGCTTGCTTGGTTTCGCTGAATTTAAACTCTTTGATTCCATGAGTTATGCCGAACATAGCGGAGATCTCTATCGCTAAAAGAAAAGAACAAATAAATACAATTTATTGGAAAATTATTCAAATTTAAATGACTTCACGATAATTGTTTTCAATATTCATATCCATTGAATGTTCCACCGGCAAAATCGCAATCCTTTATAAAATAAGAAAAAAAAAGTTTTGTAAAATTTCAGCTTAAAAATTATTTTCGCGTTACATATTACCTCATAGAGGAAGAGTTTTAATGAGCAAGGTCAAGCGAGATGATCTGTATAAGAAACCAGAGTCAGACATATCAAATGGCTATTGATAACCTAAATGAGCCAGCAGGAGAAATGAAGGTCCTCATTCGTTGTATCCTTCAAGCGGCAAAGTTTGTGTGGAGCAGAATGGCTGTATGGTAGTTTCCCATTCGGAAAAGCGAGCAGCAACTGCAGAAAATAAAATTTAATTATATTTAAAATGAATTTACGATAAGAGCTTATACCTGATGATCTTCAAACAATGTCGCGATCTTTAAAGAAAGGTTTAAAAAATGATAAGTAAATAAATGAAATCCAACATAGCATTATTATGAACGGCGATGAGTAAAACCTCATTGAGGAAGATTTTTTAAAAAGGTGGTTATGTTTGGACAAGTTACGGAGAATTCAATTCTCAACCCAAAAAGATTTAAAAAAAAGTTTTATGTAAAGTAGAACTCTAGATATTATTATTTTCTCTGAGGGACTTTTGCCATAAGCCACTGTGTTAAAATAGAGACTAAAGGAAGGAAGCGGAAAAAAGAGGGGTAAAGTCTTTTACACGTACTCTTATGGCGTAGGCCTCTCAGAAAAATGTAATCATCTCGAGTTTTTATGAAAATTAATGAATTAAAAAAATCTTTTTGGGTTGAGAATTGAATTCTCCGTAACTTATCCAAACATAACCACCCTTTTAAAAAATCTTCTGAAGAGCCACACTATCTTAAAAAACGGCTAAAATGCATTAGCTCTTATGGGAGACTTCAAAAATTGGTATCCCGTCACCAGAGTTGCCGGTTCTCAGCAAATGTTAAATATTTTTGTGACGGTACTCTATCCTTACAGACTCGAAACGAAGTGATCGGCCTCTGCTAATACGCCAAAAGTTGAGATCGTGAATACATCCAAATCCAAGATATAGAGCCGTAATAAATCCCCTGTCCAAACGGTTGGCATGACGATGACGATTGGCTCCAAGCGTTGACCTTTCAGGTCCATTACTGTCATAAATATTTACGCATGCGTCCTCCAAAGAATCCCCCTTTCTCATTGGATCACCTACCTGACGTCAACACAATTTACGAAAAAAAGAAAAAAACGAGAGAATTACATTTTTGATTATCATTAAAATTTTCAAAGGGTAAAAACAATAGTAAATTTGAAACGCTACCTCATAGGGAAAGAGTTTCGCTTAACACAACCACTTCTTTCGGAAGCAAGCCAGATGGACTTTCTCGCCTGATCACCAAGAAAAGGTAACCAAGATCGTAAATCATCTTCGATCTAAGATAGAAGTTGCCAAGTTATTGTTGAAGTTAGTATACTTCTTCGATCGGAGCAGTTTGAATAAGCTGAGACGACATTTGCACACCATTTTCTTCTTAGTCAGGAACTCGCACGAATTGACATCAATAAAGTCACGGTTATCTGAGGGAGAGAAAGCAATACTATAAATATTGAAGAAATGTACGAAATTGAAGGGGAGGCGAGATAATTACCTGAGGAAATCCAGGTCGAGAAGCTTATTCAAAACAAAGAAAGAAGCCTCGGGGGTAATCTTTGTAGATCGGTTTATGGGGATAGACGAGCTGTCAACTATAGTTTGAAAAATCCAAGTAGCAATTACTGCAAGTTCAAATTAAAATTTAAGATAAGTAAGATATATTATACCTAGCTCTATTGGCCTGAATAAAATACATAATGCCTAAGCGGAAGGGCTAATCCTCTTTAAAAACTTGAAACTGTTAACCTTTAAAAAAGTCTGTTTGAATAAAAATGAATTGATTTGTCTAACATTTTAGGTTACCTCACAGAGAAACAGGTTGGCGGACCATGCCAACTCTTTCGGACCCCAGGACGATGACGTCGACAAGTTGGCTTTTCGATTGTCGAAAAATCTATTGAGAACCAAGTCCAAATGAAAAAGAGCCCACTAATTTGTATTGCTCTTCGGTGGTGAAACGGAGTTGGACATCCAATCATCCAATCTTAGCACGTCATCTCGTTGCCTAAAATTAATTATATAATAATTGAACAAATTATCTGGGAATGTCAAGAAGTCGTAATCACACTAGAAGAAGGGAAACAAGAGCATAATAAAGTTTAATACATGGCGATAGGTAACAATAATTTTTACCTGCATTTCAGTAGTATAAATATTACAAAAAAGCTGTTCAGGAGGAATAATAGTCAGAAATTGACCATATAAATGAGCAAGTCATCGGAATCGTATTCGTTAGAGTCGGCCTAGGTCAGCAAAACTTTTCCTCTGTGAGCTCAATCGAAAGAAACTGACGATTTCCGCAAGTACTTCTTTAAAATCTAGAAAAAATACAACATGAAGGAGAACTGAAATAAAAATTATTTGGATATCGTTTACTTTGGAGAGAATTAAACCAAAGAAGCCTGATTCGCCTGCATTCTTGAAACTCTTGAATAAAACATTTCCCCAAAAATGAATTTTAAGAGAATTTAAAAATAATTATTATGTAATAAAAGAATTTGATAGGTTACCTCATAGAGAAAGAGTTTCTCTGAACACGGACAACCATTACGAACTCAAGCCCAAAGACTTTCACATCTCCATTACCAAAACGAAGCAATAGAAATCCTAGATCAATTAATCAATAAACCAATAATGGCGATCCCCAATCGTAATAGCTCTTCAAGCAAAAAAAGGTTGCCAAGGCCAGCGTGGTTGCATCTAGCAGTCTCAACCTTCCAGGTTCCCTGTTCTTGCACACAAAACATTGAGCGAAGGTCGGACAGCTATAATAGTACGGACAGTATACAGAAACGTTAAGAAATATTGCGATACGAAATTAAAATTACCATCATTTTATAGTTTTAAAATATTTGATTTAAAGGTAAACAGAAATTGGAAGATAGAAATAAATAATTTAATATATGCGAATAATGATAATACAATGTTGATGGGGACAACATTTGTACTTGCCTGTCTTATTCAATATCAATTCTTCTAAGAAGAAATGAGAAAGAATGGCCTCTATCTCCAACTAATGGTTGATCAAAGCGCTCAATAGCGTTTTGCAGAAATCCTTGATTAACAAGGCATCCAACTGGCTTGGCTTGAACAACAGAAACTCTTTCTCCATGAGTTTTAGCCGAATTAAATCAGAATAGACGAGGTAGGCCTATAGAAAACTGAAAAAAACGAAACAGATAAATAAAAGTAGAAGCCTTTCTTATATTAACTATTTAACTTGAATTAACTTGTCGATCCAAAGAGATACTCTCATTTCCAGATGCCTCGCCAACAATTTCGCGAGCTTAAAAAAGAGAGTTATTTTCAAATATTTCAGTTTTAAAACATTTTGATTGTTACCTCATAGAAGAAGAGTTATGTTGAAGACGGCCAAGCCCGTTAGTCACCTACATGGTCATGGATGTCGCAGAAAAGACTGACGAACGCTCCAATACACCGCCAGAAGAAATCACCATTCCATTCTTTGCTAGTAGGGAGATAACCACGCTGTATACGATCAATAAGTAAAATAGTGGATTGACCAAGCTCAAATGCCCACAAAAAGCAAAATGGAAAGTTACTTCCGATGATGGCGATGATGGCTGTTACTCCGCCTGTTAAAAGAATAAAAAATGTCCTAAAGTTATGAATTAGATATATTTTTTACAATATATTAAAATAAATAAATATATACCGAAAGTGCCCTGTCTGAGCAATAATCCAGCTTTCGGGAGACTAAAATTGAGTGGAATATAAAATAGAGAAAGTAAAGTTTTAAAAGAACCGAGGACGAACAAAAAGCTTCAAGGACCGAAGAATGCATATCGAGAGTGTCCTGCCTAAGAGAAACTATGCAGCATTTGATGGAAGAAGAAACATGTGTAACACACGACTCATTTAAACAAATCAAATATCGGTATACTAAAATCTATAGAGAAATATTAAAGGTAGTAATGGTGAACTAAGGGGGGATAAAAAATAATACGAAGACACCAGTAAAATGCATACGACTTGACTGAAAAGAGAAGCATGTTATAATATTCGGAGAAGCAACTAGTGAGCAACTGCTGTTACAGTAAAACCAAAAAATCTTAAACATTCACAGAAAACGAAATTATGTATCAGCAAGATAATGATGGAGAAGATTATGCACAATGTGATACAGAACTTAGATTGCTTAAAAATGAAAGATGCAACTATTATTTACCGATAATAAAACTCAAATTTTTAGACCTTGGACACTTCCAGGTACCATGGGAGCGACACGACCGAACGTAAAGGAGGAAGAAGCCACATGAAAATTTGGAAGTTGCCAGTTTGTGTTAATGTAAGGTGCACTGCGCAAATCACGGCGGCGCGAATTTCAAAATTAAAAAGAGGTTTTTTTTTCTTTGAATCAATAAATATATGTTTCATAGCCCATTCGAGATATGTAAACTGCATCATAAACGTTCAATTTTAATCTATACAGTGCGACAATCAGTCAATCAAATGTCAGTTTAATCCTTAAAGGGTCGAAACGAGCACTTTTTGTTAAGTTATTAGGTTCTTCAGCAAATTTATTGGAAAAAATATATGTTGAAACCAATTTAAGAAACAAGACCTTAGTAAAAAATCCTCTGTATTTAATAGTCCTGGATTTTGAAACACAACAATAAGAGGCGTACAATTTATTTCAACAATTACTCAATCTTCGTGATCTAATTTTCTCGTTTTTTTTTTCTTTTCAGTGTCAATTCATTCATTTATTATTTTAAAAAATACGCTCCGAGTAATTTCAGTCATTGTGCATAATAAAAGGGTGTCTTTCTAAAATTTTATTATTTAAAAGTCGTTTGAAGAATTGAAAGACGCAAAATCTTCCCCCGTGATAAAGAAACTTAAATGTAGCGTCAGTGAATGTTGAAATATAAAGAGAAAAAGTTGATAACAACAGGAGGCCATAACTTGCAACAATGTCGCTCTGCGTGGACATTTCGACCTAATTACAGGTCTGCATCGTGGATCCATCTTGTCTCACGCTCATTATTCCGGCGAAGGACGCCTGAACGAGATCGCGTACCCGATTGAGGGTTAACTAAAAACCTCTTTGGCTTCCATTAGGTATTCCTAGTTCTCAAGCTGCTCAGGGGGCTTGAATGCACCAGCTGAAACTCTTCTTCCATGAGTTAAAGCCGAAAGAGATTCTAAACATCCGGTAATAAAAGAGCATTTACAAAAAACCTTACGTATACCAATTAATTGAAAATTGTGGGATTTTGAACCTGTCTGGAAGCAATAAGAAGGTCCATTTACAATGTCGCAACCTTGGAGAAGAAAATTAATATTTTAAAGTTTTAAAAGTAGTTTTTAATCAGCTTTACCTCATAGAAAAAAAAAGTTTCACCGCACACAGCCAAGACCGTTAAAGAAGATTCAGAACCATGGATTCGCAGAACAGAAACCAAAGAAATGACTAGCCCACCTGCAACCAAGTAGGAGATCCCGAAGTTGGGATCATCCGGCCGAATAATACAAATTGAAGAAAACGTGTAGACCTATATGATCAAACACAAATGACCAGTGAAGCATAATACTAAGCGTGCGTTTTCGCGCACGTAGTTGAACTATGTAGTTGAACTACGAGTTGAACATTGATTGAGCTGATATTGGATGAATTTTGCAATAAAATGGGTTTTCCCGCATTGAGTTCAATTTTCAGTTGAATTATAGTTCAACTAGGGTCCCCGAGCCTATTTCAACTTTCGTGATTGAGTTCATCGAAAAAGTTGAACTCAACTACGCGTATTAACAATAAAACAGATATTCCAAGATCCATAATTCAACTCAATCGAACAAGTCGGTGCAAAAATGTAATTGAGCTCTATTACGGCACCCAATTGAGCTCAACTACGTGCACGAAAACGCACGCTAAGACTGTTGCAACGTTGATTCGTCAAAGGTTTCAAAGCCACCAATAGCCTGATATATCCGACCTAATGCCAGCCGGTTGCATTCCATCATCTGAAAAAAATTACCAAGTAAGATTTTAAAATGTGTTAATTAGTTAAATAAATACTTAAATACTTAGTAGACATTAATAAGACTACAAGTTTCATATTTATTCCTATAATTTTTTTCTATTTGTTTGATTAATAATTTAAACATTATCAAGTAAATTGTCAAAGCTAAATATGAGACTCTCAAGCTCTCAACAGCGACAAATTTGAGTGAAAACTTGCCTGCCAACGAGGAGCAGCCTATTTTACAGCTCTCTTTGAGGACTGGGTGCCCAGTTCCGGATAAAAAAAGAGAATTCTGTAAGATACAATAAAGAGATTTAAGTATTTAACGGATTAAAGTCGATATACATACGTGCAACAACAGCAAGTAATAAGGCAGAGAAAGTGACATTTGTAAACAGTCTTAGAAACTTTATAGAGTAACTCACAGAGATTTCACAAAGCAGTTTGTTGTGGCATTAATGGCGAAGCACATGACAAGAAGATAAATCAATTATATGCCTCAATAATACAACGCCAAGGCTAATAAAGGCCTCATTTCGACTTTTGGTTTGTTGAAGCTCTCAATAGCTATATGGAAAACACTCTGGCTACTCAAGCAGTCAGCTAGCTTTACTTTTCTAACCAAAACTCTTACTCCGTGAATTTATGCCAAAAAGCGGAGGAGATCTAAATCGCTAAAAACAAAGCAATCAATAAATTAAATTTATTCCCCTAAAATTACATTTAAACGACTTTACGATAAGAATTTATATCCATTTGATGGTCAACCAGAAAATTATCAAATCTTTATAAAAGAGAGACATTATAAAAGAAAAAATGTTTTTGTTAAATTTCAGAAAAATGAATTTTAACTGTTGCAATAAATTACCTCATACAGAAAGAGTTTTGATGAGCCAAGGGAAGCCAGATGACTATGTTGTATGACCAGAGATATTTCCCAAAGGTTGTTGAGAGTTTTATTGTAGCCTACCATCAACAAAGCGACGGCCTTCATTCAGCAATCACCCAGCGGAAACTCTGGATGTAGCTAAATGGAATTATCGATTTGACATAAAGATTAACCACACATGTCCGCTCAAAGCGACTAGAATAACTTTCTTGCTTCATCAAAAAAAGAAATAATGGATGTTCTCCTTTTCCAGACACCTAAAATGATTTTACAAACATTATTTCCTTTTTTCAAAAAATGTTCATTATTGTTCCCTTAATTCAATAATTGTAGTATTGATTCTAAAGGAAAAATCTCAGTGACTTACAAAAACAACAATATAGTGAGATAAAGATGCATCAGATAGTTAATGATAATAAAACTCACTTTTCTAAAAGAGTGGACACGACAGAACCAGCAGCCGGAGCGGAGGGCCACGAGAGAGAAGAGGAAGAAGAGAAGAAGGAGAAAAAGTCTACGTTACCTTTGAAGTTGCCAGATTTCCTAGATATGAGTGTGCAGTGCGCAAAGGAAGATGCGGTCGCGGGCCCGCGCCGCGAATTTCAAACTTTGGCAGAAACATTCAATCGTGGATCCTGCATCTTGCCTCACGCTCACCATTCCGACGGAGGACGCCTGAACGAGATCACCCATCCGATCGAGGGTTTACTAGAAACCCCTTTGGCTTCCTTAGGGTATCCTTAGTTCTTGAGCTGCTCAGCGGGCTTGAATTCGCAAGACGAAACTCTTCTCCCATGAGTTTACCCCGAAAGAGATTCTTCACATCCTGAAATAAAAGAGAATATCCAAATAAAAACGTAAAATATAACAATAAATTGAAAATGGTATGCATTTAAACCTGTAAGGAAGCAATATAGCCATACAGGATGATCCGCTTACAATTTCGCAACCTTGAAGAAGGAAATTAATATTTTTTAAGTTTTAAAACTTTCAATCAACTTTACCTCATAGAAAAAAAGAGTTCCATCGAACAAAGCCAAGACCGTCCAAACAGCTTCTGAACCATGGATCCGCCACTGAAACAAAAGAGATGACTAGCCAACCTGCAACCAAGTAGGAGATTCCGATCCTGGGATCATCCGACGGAATGGTACAAATTGGGCAAGATGGGGAAACATCAATGAAGATCTGTGACCGAGATAAAATAGTGAGCAATAAGGAAAATGCAAAGACTATTGTTGTTGTTTTTGTTTTTTTAGTTTTCGAGGCCTAAAACTGCACGATTACGTCATTATGTCAGCTGTTCCATTATCTGAAAAAGTTAATACGAAGACATAGATTCGTAAATTATTTAAATTAGCATTTAGCACAGCTTAACTCGTGTTTAAATTAGTAATAAAATATTTATAAGCCTGCAAATTTGATATTAATTACTATATAGCTTTTCTGTACCGGTTTAAATAATAATTTAATAACAAATAAAATGCACATTAGACATTATAAATATGAGTAGGTCTATCTCAAGTTATTCTATAAAGCAACAAAGATGCGTGAAAACTTGCCTGACAGTAAGGAAGTAGCCTAAAGCAGCTGCCTGGTCACTTTTACAGCCAATTTAGATGACTGAATGCCAAGTTCCAGATTTTAAAAGCGATAAAGCTATTATGTATGTATAAAAAAAAGATTAAACATAGATTAACGAGATATAATTAAAAGCAGTGTTCTGCTCTTCTTCTTTTCCTAATACCATATTAGCAGATGTGGGTCACTGCATAATTTGACTACCGTTAGGGCTTGCAAAGCCTCGTGAATCTCCAGTTGAGTATTTTGATATTCACTGTAGGGCTAATTTGTTCGGATCTTCTAAAAAATTGGCTCCATTTCACAAATGAAAACGTCACTGGTCCATCTGTATACAGGGTTGCCGTTCCCCTGAGTGAGGTTTCCTATGATATCTTTGAGAAATAAAAATTAGTAAACAAATATTTCACTCAATTTTAAAGAGAGCAAACTATATGACGCTGTTTTAGGACAGCAACATTTTGAAATATTTTTAGAATACCATCATCAAACGTTGGTTCATTGAAGCTCTCAATATCTATTGGGGCCCATGTCTGGTAAGTGGTAACCCAAACAGTCAGCTGGCTTGACTTTGTTCTATGAAATTCTTACTCCGTGATTTTAGCCGAAAAAGCGAAAGATCTAAACCGCTGAAAGAATAAAAACCAGTAATACTGTTTAATCAAAACGATCAAAACTTTATATTAAAATAGCATTACGATAAGAGTTGATATCCATTTGATTATCCACAAGCAATGTCGCAATCTTTGAATAAAAACATAAAAAGTTAGTAAATTAAAACATAAACAGCTATTACGTATGACGGTGTATATTACCTCACAGAGGAAGAATTTGTTAGAGCAAGGTCAAGCCATTTGACTGCATGAAGAACCAAAGATGGTCACTGGTTATTTATAAGCTCTCAATGAGCCCTCAGCAGAGATGAAGGTCCTCATTTGCTATCCTTTAAGTGGATAACTATTTTGATTATTTTCGAATGAGGGTGTTCCCGTACTCGCGTTGGCTGCGTTCTAGAAAAGGAGAGAAGGTAAAATTATATAAACCATTTATTAGGCACAATAAACATAATAATTCAAATTAAAACAACATTTAAAAATTAGGCTCTGAAGATTGATAAAAGTTACTTTTTTAAACAATTCGAAATATCTTAATTTTTTTACGAATCTAAAAATTAAATAAATAAAATTACAGAAAGTATAAATAAATCTGGAAAAATGTTTCTCCTACATGACTTAGAACAGAATATTTTTTCTATATTTTAAGAAAAGTAAATGATAATGGCAGAAAACAGTGATAACTAAGCCCATTTAGATAGTATTTTTTAGCGCTTTGCCGGGCAATAGGAGCTGAAGTTAAGAAAAAGAGAAATATCCAACCTCTCCTAAACAAATGACGCCGCCGGAAGATCGAAGAATAAAGTGATGATTCGTTGAAGCTTTCAATACCTATTTGAAACCAATAACTCTAGTTTCCCAGACTGTCAGCTTGCTTGATCTCGCTGAATTTAAACTCTATTATTCCATGAGTTATGCCGAACATGGCGGTGATCTCTATCGCTGAAAGAAAATAGAGCCAATAAATGCATTTATTTAAATATTAATCAAATTTAAATTTAAATGACTTTACGATATTAGCTATCAATATCCATATCCATTGACTGTTCCACCGGCAAAGTCGCAATCTTTTTAAAAAGACAAAATAAATGTTTTAGTAAAATTTCAGGAAAAAATATTTTCGCGGTTACTAATTACCTCATAGAGGAAGAGTTTTAATGAGCAAGGTCAAGCGAGGTGACCTTAAAAAGAAACCAGAGTCAGAAACAGCAAATGGCTATTGCTAACCAAAATGAGCCATCAGCAGAAATGAAGGTCCTCATACGTTGTATCCTTTAAGCGACAAAGTCTGTGTGGAGCAAAATGGATTTATGTTTGTTTCGCATTCGGGAAAGACAGCAGCAACTGCTGCTGTAACCAAACCAAGAAATCCCGCACACTTCTGTAAGGAAGAAATAATAAAATAACGAAGGGATAATGGTAAAGAGTTGGCCCAATGTGACGCAATACTTAATTATAAGCTTAGAGATCAAATTGATATTTAACGATAATAAAACTCGCTTTTTTAAAGAGAAGACATGACAGGACAACAGCTAGAGAGAGAAGGAGAGGGAAAAGAGAAGAAAGAGAAGACGTCTACGGTAACTTGGAAGTTGCCAGATTGTCTAAATATTTGTGCGCAGTGCGCAAAGAAAGGTTTTAGCCGAAAATAAAAAGATTCTGTAGATCCTGAAATTTAAAATATTTCAATAACGAATCTATTGATAAATTAAATCAAAATTGGCATAACTTTATACCTATGCTGTAAAGAAGCATCCACCAAAAATTTCGCATTCTTGGGAAAGAATATTTATTTTCAAAAAGATTGTAATAAATGAATTTTTAAGCGCTCTACCTTATAGAAAAAAAGAGTTTCCCTGAGCCATTAAAGACAGTTGGTCATCCAAACGAACCAGGGATGAGTACGATGAAATCCAAGAGTTGATTGATGAGTCTTTAGCCAAAATGAAGATCCCGATCCTCGGATCGTCCGGACTCCGGCCAAACCGTCTAGATGGGGAAGGACAAATCCGACGACGTATTTCTGTGAACCAACCCATACGGCTAGAAAGGGAGGAAAAAAGTACTGCTGCTATTTGCTTCAGGAATGATTCCGTAGTCGCCTAGATTTGGCATAATGCCAGCTGTTATTCCACCTAAATTCAATAAAGAAATTTATATTATTAGTTTCTTTATTTTTTTGCAGGATTCAACTTTGTGATCAAGGAAATAACCAACTTATAAGACTGTAAATGTTTCAAATTAATGTTCTTCAACACTAAAATTGTAATTTAAAATAATCTAAATCGTCGTTATAAATTGATATTAATATTTTTCATACCATAAGAGCCAGAAGTTGTATATGGTGACACCTATAATCTATTGAGCTTAACGATGAACCAGCATCACTCAAGATCCAGAGGTCTTCATTTTCAATCACATTCAAGCGGATTGGTAAAAAAATAAGAGAAAATCAAGAAGATGATTATACATTTGTCAATTTAAAGGGCCAGTTTACCAGTATAAGAGCGGATTTCTGCAATCGTTCCAGTAAATGAAAACCATTACGGGAGAAGAGCTATAGGTAGCAAATTAAAGTCTTAATATTTGATCAGGAATTGATACAGGAACTCCATGGCAGCTTTTGACCAATATCAAGGAGAGGAAGTCATAAACCTCTCAGCCCTAAAGGGTTAGGAATAAGCAGATAAACTCTTTCTCCATGAGTTATGCCGAAAATACGAAAAGTTGCGGATCAATTAAACCTTAAAATAAAATTCTTCATTATAACAAAACTGTAAAGATGATTAAAATTCAAATATTTTTTAGTGACCTGAGGAAGATTTGTTGGGAAGAATCAATCGACGATTTCGCAACCTATTTGAAGGCAAAATTTAAAAACGAATTATATAAAGTTTGACTTATTTGATTATATAAATTTAAAATGTTACCTTACGGAGAAAGAGTTTTACTGATCACAACCAACTCTAAGGGATTCAAAATTGATGACGGTCTCTTCTTTGTTATAAAAAGAGGCTGTGAACGTTCATGTACACGCCCTCGGCCAAGATGAGACCCAACATTTCTTATAGCTCTTCTGCGATGAAACGGTTTGCATAGTTCATGCGACGGATGGATCCAATCATTCGCCACATCATGAAGTAATCGTGCCGCCTTAAAATAAAAATAAAAGTTAAATAAATATTTAGGTGTTTACTCGAAACGCCGTAATAACAAAAATCATCATGATCATCAATGAGAAATCGAAATTAGTTTAAAACATATTGTAAAAAATCAAGCCCCCGAAATAATTGTCTTGCACGTATAAATTAGATTAAATAAAAAATGCCATTGAGTTATTCTATAATAATGAGTAATAATATAGCAGTAAATGATGAAAGCAGCAAGAACAAGACACATTTGATATACAAGAAGATGACTTGCCTGCCTAGAAAGTCAGAAAGACTGGAGCTTTAGTCGTATAGGATTGTCAAAAGGGCGAATAAGAACCTGTAGATTGTAGAAAATAAAGCTATAAGAAGTTGGTCTGGTTACTTTCTGTAGTTGTTCAAGCCACGAAACTACTAACGATTTTACCACCATTTGGCTAGGAAGTCATCATGGACAGCAAACTACATGTGTGCATCTACTCCATCTAGGTACGAACATGGGCAACTGTGAGACTCTTTGACAGTAAAATAGTCAAAAAGACACTTTCAAAAGAGGAGAAACGGAATAAACTAAACTTCTCTCTGATTGACAATGATCCGAATACTTACTCATAAAAAAGATGAGCAGGAGAATAAATAAAAGGCAAAACTAAAGACTTCTATCGGGATGGTTTTAGGAGTGCCGAGGGAAACGCAGATAAACTGCTATTTTAAAGCTAAGAAATCCTGGAGGATAACAAAAAAAGAAAGTATAAAAAGGCGAGAAATTGATTGAGGAGAACTACTACGTTACAATCCAACATTCAAATAATTTATATAATGAAGGATGTCGGAGATATTTAAAGATTATTTTACTCACTTTTAAATGTACAGGGACGAGTCCGGAGCCCGCAGAGGCAAGACTCGGTAAAGAACGGGTGGTTACGCGCCTTTGAAGATAATGAAACAGGGTTGCCAGTACATACCCTCAGGAAAAAAGTGGGAATTTCGAATAACAATTTTCACGGAACGACGTATTGGGGAAATATATTTTCTTTTCAATTTCCTCTCACATTAATATATGCTGTGATGCAATAAAGAAAGTTGATATTTATTATTTGTGAGTTTAGCATGATGTAGTAGATATCATTATTTTTTCTGGTTCAGGTCCAAATGGAAAAGAAGCTGGCTGCTGACAAAAGAATCGTTACCTCATTTGCTGGAGATTATGGCAGTACACTTGATTGGTGAAACGAGTAGCAACAACGCTGAGAATTGAGAAATCCTAAAAGATAAGAAATAAATATAGAAAACCGTATGGATGATGAATCGAATACAATATACATGGTGATGCATTACTTGAATTGATTTGAAAACGAAACATGCGAGAGACACGACGCCGGAACCACGAAGAAAGAAGACTTAAAGCTCAACTAATAGTTCTTTGGAACCCTCAGTAGCCATTACTTCTAGCCATCCCTGGTTACCGAAACAGTCAGCTGGTTTGGTCTCGATATAGAAAACTCTTACTCCATCATATCAGTTTTAGCCGAAAAAGAGGAACAATTCCGAATCGTTTCTTTTCAGATACCTAATATAAGATTTAAAAAAGTAAGAAAAAGTAGAATTTATTTATAAATGTAAATGACTTCACAAATTGTAAATGACTGACAAATCCATTTGACGCTTCAACAGTTTATTCGCAAGCTTGAAGAACGAAAGAAAAACATGTTAATAGTACATAAAAAAATATTTGGGTGATGTCTAATGTCTTTTATTACATCATAGAGGAAGAATTTTGATGAGCAGGACCAAACCAGATGAGTTCACCTCAGTAACGAAAGATGATCAAAGCTGTTGGGGGCATCAGTGAATAACCATCATCAGAGAGATAAGAAGGCTACAACATCGATCCACTCTGTCCAATGCAGGCCACTACGCCGGATCATCTGAAACTCAGGATTTCCATCGGGGTAGAGGGTTCAAAAAGGAATGTCTTTGGCTTCTTTTTGATATCCTTGGTTCTAGAGCTGGTCAACGGCCTTGAAGATATTCCCAGAAACTCTTGTCTCCATGAGGTAAGCCGAAAAAAACTTGACCACACCCTAAAATATATTTTAAAAATAGTAAGACATAAAGGCATTTAAAATAACATAAAGAATTTAGTTGTTTACTTAGGCCTTTATTGCTAACTTTAATGTGACCCTCAAACTTCATTCTGGATCAAATATAACCAACCTGGAATTTAAGCATTTTCAATTAAAATACCAAGGCAATTGTTTGTAAGTTAAAAATGGTGTGCGTTACTGTACCTAAAAGGCCGTCATACGATGATGCAAAGGCAATTTCGCAATCTTGAAAAAAAAATACAACAAATACAATTTCACTAATAAAAAGAAAATTTTATAGGATAATATAACCTCATAGAAAAAGAAAGAATTTCGGGAAATACGACCATGACCGTTTCACACGCTGATCCACCAAGTATCCGCCGAAAGCGATATGCGTGACACAGAAAGGAGGCACATCATAGTTCTGTTACTCAACTCCGCATACGGCAGAAAAAAATGAAATAGATATAGACTGCTATCATTGATTCGTTAAAATTCAAAGCCAAACTATTTGAAGGAGGTCGGCTAAAATCCTATCTGTATAAAGTAAAAAAATTATCTAGTTGCTATTTATTAGTTTAATATGTTCTGAACAAATAATTCTCTAATAAAACTATATGAGAGCGTCAAACCAAAATATTGAAATAATTATAAATGGGCTGCAAGAAAGAAATCATCGGCTATTTACTTGTTGAATTAGCTAGAAAAATTTTTGATTCATGATAATTTAAATATCCACCCAAAAAAGTTTACAAAAAAACTACCTTCTCTTCGCTTGGTGAAGAAATGTGCTATAAATCACTAAACATGGATGGTGGCACCTTCCTCTATATCTCTTGACAAGTTACTGAGGTAACTACGCTGGAAGGGCGAAGAATGAAAACATCCAGCTCCGTTGCTTCTTATAACCAAAGCTTTTACAACGTAACAAACCAAAGCTTTTACAAGCCTTCCGGCACATCTCCTGTTATTATTGACGGAATCGCAGATATAGAATTGGGTAACGGACAAGTCACAACGTTAGACAGAATATTATGTAAAAGGTAACTATTCACTCCCTCAGGCTATTTTGACATGATTTTTTCTTTGTTTATCTACCAGGTCCCACCCCTTCCATCTGAAATTTAACATTTATAATGGGTATGTGGAATGTTGAAACTGTATTTGACACGTTGAATTTTAATTAACATTTTTAGATCATTTGAGATTGACAATGCCTTGTGGAGATACTACAACAAAAACAATGGATCCATCAGTGGAGCCCCCCATAATGTGGCTGCCCACTAGGATGAGGACAACAATTTGGTATTTCTAAATCCAAATAATTATTGTTTTACTCGTATATTACATTAAATATAAAATAATTTAAATACAAATAAAGATAAAGATGTATTTACATTTTGGCTGTAAGACCTCGTTTATGAATTAGTATGGGTAAACGTTGTATTTGGGCTTTAGAGAAGAGTTATAATAGCATCGGATACATAACATAAGACGTAGAGCTGTTAGATAAGGGACAAGGATCGTGATTTCGTAACGTGAGTAACAATTTCATTCAAAAGGCCGCCAAACACGTTAATCACGTGATCCCATCTTAGCCCATTGCAAGCGACGGGCAGAGGGCGCGCTTGCGCGGTATCGCATCCAATTGAGTAAACTTGGCAACAACATGATGGAATGGTAAAGCAGACGAACTACTCGCATTGTCAACTCACGAGTCACGGTCGTAATTTTTCTGTGTTTATCGCATGTTTAGCTCGTTTTAGTACATTTGATACCAAGTTTCTTTGCCTTTATTAAAAATAAGATACATAGAAAGAGAAATGGAAAGTGCTAGAAATCCTGATACGGGGCACAGTCTTGCCTTGAGCACTTCTGGATTACACAATACTGTTGCTACCAAACTTGCCATGATTTACACAACTGGTGGGTAGTTATCTTTTTATAACTTTAGCTTAACCCAGTTAATCTTTATAACTTTTTTTAAAAAGGCAAACTAGTGCACAGTCAAGTGGCTGCATCTGGAGCTCTCGAGGCCCTCAAAGCACTCCCCATGGAAAATGCAATGACAGTCCTGGAAAAGGTCCTGGAATCGAGGCAGGAACATCTCCCTGACAAGTCTCTTCTTCTCTGGTTCATCATTAAAAACAATCAGTACTCAAAATTTTATATATTACCACTTATATTTGAAAGTTTTTCTAATAATTACAATTATTTTTATTCCAGATTGAATCCAAAGTCTGCTCTATCCGGGATGAAGATCTTTTTGGATAACTCTGATTATGTCTCTCAACCTGGAGCTGTGGTGGTGAACTGGTTGGATTTGAAACCACCATTTAGAGGCCCAGCTCATGGTAAAATTGAAGAAATTTTGAAAAACCACAATTTCAAAATGGTTATTAGAAACGGACTGAGGAAATGTGGACCCCCTCTGAACTTTCCAGCTACCCCTCCATCTGACGAATGCGAGGTGTGTACTACATCATATTTATTTTCTCAGTTAACAATATATAATAAAATTATTTAAAAACTTCTCTTTATTTGAAAAAATCTCTAGGTTTATTGTGGAAACATCTCTCGTTTTGCATTCGAGGATAAACTGATTCCGTTGTTCAGCGAGATTGGAGCCATTTGGGATATCCAATTGATGATTGACTCTTCTACGCATCATCTGCACCGAGGATTCGCTTTCGTCAGGTTCACAACACCCGCCTCTGCTCTCAAAGCAGTAAAAGAGGTATTGATATCGTTTCTCTATAAATATGAAAATAATGAACTAATCAGATATTGAGTTCTGCAGCTTAATGGAAGGAACTTGATGGGTCAAGACTTGGTAGTAAACATTCCCAGTATGCGAGTATTAGTTCGAAATGTCCCTAAATCCAAAGTCGTAGCCGAGATCAAGAAAGAGTTCGGCAATGCAATGGGTATACAATAATGTCGCATTTAAAAACAACTAAATATAAAGACATCTATTTTGAACCTTCTTTTAATTTAATAACACAGATGGTGTTGCTGATGTTATCTTGAACAACTCGCCCAATGATCGAGGAAAGAACCGTGGGTCCTGTTTTGTTATATACGATTCATACCAGTCTGCTTCCTTGGCCAAACAGATCCTTTCCGGAGAGAGTAAAATGCGAATCTATGATTGCGACATCACCCTTGATTACGACGTGGAGAACGAGCCAGACTGCAAAGACATGTCAAATGTATAATTCAAGAGATTTAATGATTATTTCCTCTTATTATTTTATATTTCTTATTGATTACCAGGTTAAAGTTGCCACTTTCAAACTCATTTAGTACATCTATAGTCGACCTTCATGAACGATCATCGCTGATGTTGCACCTGTCAAAAGAGAGCCCCTTTTTCTTAATTTACGTCATTCTAGCGTGATTTAAAGCTCGGGCAGCAGGAGAAATTTAGAGAAAAATGATAACTCATTTCAAAAAAAAGACCTCCACCATATTCTCTTGAAATACATTTTTTTTTCTTTCGACCAAAAAATAATCTTTATTTCTTTTTAAACAAGTTAGTTTAAAAAGAAGAGTTTCAGAAAACAAGTTGCTCAAGAAAACGGAAAGATCAAGAGGTAAACTAATACCAAATATGTTCGAAGACGTAATATGATGGTAATTTAAATTTGGCGCGTTAATGTTGGCGCGCAATAGACGACGCACAGATCCATTGGCTACCTCCACTTAGATCTTCAGTGCGAGATCCGTCAAACGTAGAAATCACCCTATAAAATATAAAATGAGATATAAGAGGACAATGAGAATTCAAATTTAAAATAGTCGAAACGTCCAATTTGTTTATAAAATACAAATTAATTTGGCGGAGTTAGCAAATTACATCTAACATTTAATTAGCAATAGAACTCAAGTTAAAAAAACAAACAAGACTGGTAGAGTGGTAGGTATGGGACTGTAATAAAGCTGCCAATTTCAACTGCTCCATCATTGATGACAGTGAAATCACTCCATTCATCCTCGATGGTAGTACGTTGCTAGGTTAGAGCAGCGGATCAAGTAAGCCAAGTCGACGTGAGGTCTATGCTTGAAGTGGAGAATCTTCAGCGCGGGACCGAGCGCATTCAGAATTAGCACTTTACAGAACTTAAATTGATGCACCTGGAATTTGATGCGTTAAAAAAGAACGGTCAACAACGAATCAGACTGACGTAATAGTGGAATTGATATTTACCTGGTTTACTCACGCTTAGCCATTCCGTCAGAATATAATTGATTTCAATATCATGACAATGTTCATGCTCCGACGTTTGAGAGTGATAATTTGAATTGGCCCTGTGATTATACATACTTTATATTTTTTCCACTCAAAAAAATTAAAAGGAATTTTGTTATTTTTTATTTGAATAAATCAAATAATATTATTTATAAATTATCGAATTCTAAAACAACAAAAAATAATACTAAAATAGTTAAGTTAGTTAAGTTTTTAGATAAATGTATTTTGAAAAGACATAAATGAAAGACAATTTTCTGCAGATTTTAAAAATTGTAAAATATGATTTAACTGAAATTTTAGATTTAGAAGAAGCAATTAAAAAAATGGTTCTAATCAATTTATCTTAATATTCCTAAAAATTAATTTGTATAAAATAATTCCTCCTTATTTCAATTGTTAATAAGAAGACTAAAATGATTTTCAATTTTTTTATATATAATAAAAAAATAAAGAAAAGAAAATTATGGTATTTAATTAGTCATCGTGACTGGAGAATCAAATTAAAAATCAATGATAGGCGTTGTGCTTTTTTAACAAGCAGAAATTTGATACCAAAGTAGAAAAGAGAAAAGCTTGATTTATCTTTACTGTTTACTTAATTTTTTTTTCTCAAAAGAAGCAGCAGCAGCTTAATAATAAGCTAAAAGCCACTGAATATATTTTCTAATTGTGTGCGTACATCAAGTCAGTTTGTATCTTCCCCTGCGTGAAAACATGCTGCCATGCTGTCGGCTGCTGCACGCTGCCACTTTGGGAGGCCAAAAATACGAAATAAATCTTTTGTACATGAATAGCTTATAACTAAGATTATTTTCAGTTTGATTTATTATATACATCGTAAATATAATCGTGTAATGGTCCCCATTGTTATAAACTTTTCCAAACTTTGGTATATGGAAAAAATAATAATAACAAGTTTTGCAATTAGTTTCTGCTGAAGCGAAATTAGGTGATGTCAAGTGGACCACCTAGGAATAACAATATGTTATTCAACTTGAGATTGAAAGGGGAACAATAGGGAATCTTAAATATTAGGTATCAAGCACAAATGAAATTGCTGCTCTAGAATGACGAGTATCAGAATATGTATTTATGAATTTACTTTCTAATAGATAGAGTTTCGGTACGAGTCAAATATTTGTTTAAATACGTCATACTGTATAAATATTCGAATTTTAAAAGAATCGCTGTTTAGCAGTTTTGTCTGTCGTCTCCTAGCTTTTAACTATTTCGCAATCCAGAACCTTCTCCTGTTTGGTGTCATCAATTATTTTTTATCAGATAGCATTTTAAAATATTTGAGAAAATGAACATTATAGAATGTTTCATTCTCTTTCTAATTGACGCATTTCAAATGTAAATTTGGGTATTGCGTCAACCTTATACAGATAAACAGTGAGAATAACCTTGGTTCCCCTTATTGGACAATTAATATAAAATCACTGCAGCTGTTGCATGAGCCAAAACTGTTTGGTAATCAGCAAGGAACGTGTGCTGGTCATTTGGCGTGATATATGGAAACCAGCTTCTGTTTATATAAATGGGCATACCTGCGATGTTATATTATTATATATTACCCTCACATTAAAAAACTTTGACATTTTCATCCTCTTTCTTCTCCTGATCTCCTCCTTTTTATTTCCTCACATTAAAAAACTTTGACATTTTCAGCAGGGAATATTAACTATAAACAATTTTATAATTTCGAGCACATGAATATTAAATTAAATTAAATTGATTAAATAATAAAAGAAAAATACAGATAAATATAATTAAAGCATGTGCTTATTACTGGAAAGAGTCTAAGAGAAACCTCAATTTACTCTTCGTATTGGGATTGGCATTTTTTGAGGAAAATTTAAATTATCAACTGATTCAACTATTTGAATTATTTAATTCAATTTTATATTGAATTTATTGTTGTTGAATCATCATGTTTATCGCTGTGAATTCAGTGAAAATCAATAAAAAAATTTAAAAACCAGTTGAATGTGCTGCTACCTGTGAGTAAAAATTACAACTAGGTAGTCCAGGCTGTCGACTTTTCATTTTCAAGGCTTGTTGCCTGGTCGGTGCTAAGCCAGAGTTCCTCTCTCCTGTCAGTCAGTTGGTTACAGACTCCTATTAGAATTCGATTAAAAGGTAAATTTTATCGGATTTCACTCACGATTTGGATAAATTAGATTTTAAAGTTGTTACACAGTTAGAGGAAAGTTGTTGTGGGTTGACCTCTAATTTCCCTTACTAACCAACAATGTTTAAGCCAAAATACAGTCTCCCCCATCTCTCTCTCACGAGGACATTTTAAAACTGATTCAATCCCTCTGTTTGGAAATAGATGTTCGAATCGGGGCTATTTTATGCATTCTAGATTTAATGAAGATTCTATATTTGTATTTATTGAACATTGTTGATGATTCGTTACTTCATTTCAGGGTAAAGTTTTCGGTGGATGCTTCCGGCACGAGACATACGAGACACAGCTTTTAATTTCCGCCTTCGTCTTCTAATCGCAGTTCGGCCGCCATTTGCACGTCTATTGACTCTTTTCCCTCTGAGCCGGATCGATTTAACCTGTTCATTATTTCGACAAACTTTACAATGGATACACATTGGAAATTGCAGTACGACAGTCTCATTCATAAGGGCCTAGACCCTGAAGTCTGCACAGCACTTGTAAAAATTTTCAAGACAGGTATATACATTTATGTTAATCAGGTAGTTTCCGGAACTTTCATGCTACTAACTTGCTATTCTCAGGTGTGTTTTTGCCCAAGGAGCTGGATGAAAATGCCGTGAGTGAGCTGAAGTTGAGACGTCCTTTTGCAGCTGTCCGAGCTCTTGCTGAATTGGCTAGGAACCAATACCTCCACAAATGTATTAGCATATCAAACCTACTCTGCAATATGCTTAAAGACCGCTACCTCACCGCTTCACAAATGGATGATATTGAGAAAAGACGTGGCAAGTTATTTTTTAAAGTTTTAGTGGGCCCTTCCATTCTGTTTTCTCTACTAATAACCCATCTATTTCGATGTAAAAGTTTCCAAAAATCGAGTTCCCTCATTTCTCTTATATGTGTTTATTTTAATTTCTAGTTTTAACCTCTCTTTTTTATTCAGAGCTAGCTTTAGCTGCAGTTGATGCTAAAGATTTTGCCATTGAATCTGCTTCTACCAGCACAACTGATGGTCTCATTCCTTCAAATGTAATAGACATTTAATTTCTGGCTTGAATGCATTAATATTTCAAAGATATCATTTTCTCCTTTTAGGCTGTGGATGGTGATTCGAAGACGGAACTGGCTGATTCTGATTGCGGCGGAAAAGTGCCAGTAGAGCCCACTTCCATCCCAATGGGTGGTTCCAGCCCTTCAGTGCTCGTAATAGACATTTAATGTTGTCTTGACTTAATCTTTATCTAAACGAAATTTACACTCTATTTCAGAGTGCCGTTGGTGATTCTTCAAATCCCCCAGCTCCTTCTAGTGAAGAAGAAAAGGCCTCTGTTGATATGGCTGTGGATGGTGATTCGAAGACGGAACTGGCTGATTCTGATTGCGACGGAAAAGTGTCAGTAGAGCCCACTTCCATCCCAATGGGTGGTTCCAGCCCTTCAGTGCTCGTAATAGAATTTAATGTTGTCTTGACTTAATCTTTATTTAAACTAAATTTACGCTCTTTTTCAGAGTGCCGTTAATGATTCTTCGGAACCCCCAGCTCCTTCTAGTGAAGAAGAAAAGGTCTCTGTTGATGTCCCAAATGTAATGATGGTTTGATTTCTTTTGTTTTTCGATCCTCTTTGATTTTTTGTTATCAATATTTTCTTTTCTATTTCAGGAAGATACAATCATGAATCTCAGTGAAATCAAACCTCCTTCAAGTGTTTCAAGCTTTATTAAGCTGATGAGTATTGAGGATTCTTCTTCAGAGAAAAAGGATCATGAGAAGAAGTCTCCTCCTAGGAAGAAACCTAAGAAAGAACCATACGACGGGCTGTACACGAGAAAACCACCCCACAGCGATGTTGGATCGGGCCGAGGGTCTTGCAAACGCAGACGTTAAATTGTCCAGAACCACTTATTTAATTTCATCTGTTTCATATTTACGTGCTTTCGATGGATAAGCAAAAACCAGTTTAATATTTCTAAACTGAAGGTTTTTTACGCTGAAATTCTTTTCTATATTTTTCTCTCTGATTGGAGTTAGAACAAACCATCTATGTGCCTTTAAATTACAGTGTTAACACAGCCTTACATTTATATTTTGGTCAGATACACAAATAAGCTAATGAGACTTTGGCTGATCATGATTATTGGTTTTGACGGATAGATAAGATAGCATCTGGATTATCTGGTAAATGAGGTATGAATAACAGTAGTCAAGCTCTCATGCAAGTTATTCGACGTTGTGGACCATTTTGAATTTCAAATTGGGGAAGATAGTTAATCGGACCCCTGTAAAAAGCCACTGCTTGATTATCTTCCTTCATCTCGATGACGTCCAAGGCCAAAACATTAAACAAGGACGTCCAAGTGCCAACGAGAATGACGAAGCCCCCGTGATGACGACGTCGGGGCTGCTATATCAGTTCCCAATCCAGCGAAGAAATCAAAATAGACCGTTGATGAAGAAAATGGCCAGAAAAGATCAATATTCGTTGCGAAAAGAGGACGTGGACGGCCTGCCTCTTGAAGCTGCTCTTCAAAGGACTTCATAAACGTTGAATAATAATACCTGTTTTAAGGAATTAGAAGTAAAATTACACATATATTTTGGAATTCTTTTTGCGGTGGTTACCTGGGGAAACAAGCGCAGGGCGCACCGTAAATGAACATTATTTCAGCTCAACTACAACAAAACGCCTAAAAAGGACCTGCTAAATTAATATTCAGTAAATGAATTGTGCTTCATATTGACTGAGAAACAGCATTCACCTAGGCTCGTGAGTCCATTTCAAAAGAGCAGATTTCAAAGAGACCCACACAGCTCGCACCCTCCTCGTAATGAGCCGCGTTTCCCTCGCAGTTGTCCGACTAAATTATATTATCAATTCAGCTAAAGTCGGTCTTCTAGCCAGATTGACCAAGCTAGATAAGCGACGATTTTCTGGACCTCTTTGCCGCGTGTCCCCAGAATACCGTTGGGAGAACACACGAAAAATTTGCCGGGCCGCTGATTGAAGCGTAATGGGAATCGAACGTATAACAAATCTCTCTATTTATCATCCACTTGATGTTTTGAAAAGAGTTCTTGGCAAATCCTCTTCAAATAGAGTTGATGACGCCACTCCCTAAAAAGAAAATTTAAATGTCAGAACTTAAGGAAGCAAAAATAGATATTAGTAATTTTTTTTTCAAAATAATTAGCTTGCCTCTTTCCCGAAATCTGGCAGATGATAACTTAATAAATCTGTAACCTTTGAAGCCATCGCACGTAAATCACCAATAACAAGGCGAATTCTGAGTGCATTCCCCTAAATTCTCAGCTTGAATACGTGAAAACGAAGAAAACCAAATCATATCTTAGTCGTTCCGGGTATTTCTGCTATGAAAAGGGACTTCTTCCTGGATTCAATATGATGGCCAAGAGTGAAACAGCTGCGTCGGATCAATAGCACATTACGAAACAGGGTGTGTGTGTAGCCTGTCTCTCATAATTCAGTTTTTTTTTTCTTTGGGAACTTCCTCTCGTCCTATTTAAATAAATATAAAAAGATAAAGAGTAAGTAAACAATTGGAAAAAGTATCAAGTTGGCTTTGAAGTCAAGTCTCTAACTGTAATAAGAACGAAAGTTCTTAAAGTTGTAAGTTGCAAAGTTCAATTCTCCTCAGAGTGGTCCTTCTGTCATCTCCAGTTGAATTGGGGAATCGAACTTGAATTGCATTGAGCTCAACGATTCGAGAGGAGCTCCCGATGGACATTTGATAGAGTTTACTGGACCATGTATGACCATGGTATTACCCAGCTCTACCTAAAAAATACATTGTAAGTGTTATCCAATAGACTCAAACAAATTTAATATACAAATGAGTATTACCTGATTGAGGTTCTTAGCAAGTCACTTCTCTATGGTCCTCAATCCTCATGTTCCAGCAGTGGTGAATCAAAGTAAAAGTTCATATCAAAGAACCTCACCGACCGTCGAGCTCCTGTAGTACCAAAATACCAATCAACTTGTTGGGATATTGTTGAAAGATTCGGTGGCTGTACATTAAACCCATCACAGCCTTCACTCGTAAACCATTGAGCCAAAAGTACAGGGTAGAGGCCATCGTAAGTTGGAATCGTAAAGAAATTGCACAAATCCTGGTCGTTGTACCTGTCGAAAATCGACTAAAAGCAATGATAAAACTTCCTAACTGTTTCAAGATGCTGAGAGAGAGAAAGCACATTCAAGCTTGTAAATTCATTTTGTGGAAAGTGATTTACTTTGGAAGAAGTACGACTCGGAATTCAATCTATAGTCAAGGAAGGGTGCGACGTGCCAAAAATGTCAGGAACGATGGCCGCCTTCTTCCTTTCAACTGAGAGTGGATTTTTTATTATTTAGACAGTCACGGGGAAATAAGTTAACTATGATTAGTATATACTTGTTCAGGCTTTTCGAAAGTATGAAGGTGAAAAATATTTACCGCAAGTCGGCCTCATGGGCTAAAAGAAAGATGAGAGGAAGGTTGAAATTGAGCATATAAAGCCCTCCGTAGAAATATGAAAAAGTCCCTATTACAAAGCGGCCGTTGACAAAAGTGCCCCAAGCAAATACGCAACCGATGTGGATATCAATGACGTAACCGATAAACCAGGGTAGAAATGGCAGCCACTCAACCGTGTAGAACAAGAACGGGTAGAACAGGATGTCGGTGGTCGCGAATATCCACATCTTCCGGTAGAACCAATCGCCTGTAAATAAATGGTCATTTTATAAAAGATTTAGGTAGCATATGGTCAATTTAGAATCTAATCTTACGTGGACATTGCTTTTGAAATTAACGGATGACCAAGAAGGGCAAAACCAATTCAATGACCAGGAAATAGAAAGTTCTAAAGCACTAAAATTTGAAAAATAATATATATTTAAAACTATTTAATGAGACATACTATATGTGGTTGATAATATATACCAAAGAAGTGAGGTTAATCTTGAGGAAGAGCTGACCGAAAAAGGAAGAAAACTCGGACCGAGTTCCAACCAAGGCAAACTCAAACTTCACCAAATTGAGGGCGCCGGAAGATTCTTGAGCTCTGGCTTCGAGGACGGGCTTCCCTTTGGAGTACAGGTCGGGATTCCAAAAGGCGGTGTAGAGGGGCTTACTCTTTCGAGTCAGGTTACACATCATCCAAGGGCCTTCATTGATTCTCACCTGCAAATAGAGGATCAATTAATGGTTATTTTAAGAGAGGACATGGCAATATTTTACCTCGCAGAGCTGGATTGGAGATGTAGAATAAATCAATAACCGGACGTAGCTCGAAGTAGCCATAAGAACGGTGGGCTCTTTGGACGGCTGGACTGTTTCGGCCGGTTTAGGATTGGTCACCAGAATCACTGGCCAAGTTCCGTGCTTCACATCCACGAAAGAAAAGATACCCTTGTCCATAGCTGCAACTCGATAACTGCCAATTGCCATTCAAATATTTGAAAGAATGAATAAAAGAATGGAAAAGATTAAGAAAACTATAATTACATTCGGTGAATTTTCCAGTCGGAGAGTTCTAGTTCAAGCATCCCAGAGGAATGATGGGCGTATATATGAGGTGACAAGTTAGACCGAGAGCCCAGACCGAAAAATCTACGTCATTTTTATATAAAGAATTTCCCATTTGAAAAAATTCGAAAAATTGCGGGATTCAAGAAAACCTAGGTCTTACGGTCCGCAAATGGCTACTATTGGGATGTCTCACTGATTTTTTGCCCAACTGGCAATGCTGTTCAGGTGCGACAATCCAGCAGACGATTTACCTTAGCGTGTAGGTTTGGAATGTCGATTTTGGAATTACGCGATAGAAAAAATTATGAAATGTAAATTTTAGGTGCTAGAATTCATTTGCCACACGGGGTATTAGCATGAAAAATATGCAGAATGAAAAGGGCTATCGAATTATGTATTGGGAAAATTTAATGTGGTATGATAATCAAAAGTTATTGCCGAAATACTAAATTTCTTATTAAGGTTCAGTTATTTAATCATAAATAGCGTTTGATTTACATGCCATGTGAACATTAAAAGCACATGATTCGATAGCCCTTTTGATTGTGAGTATTTTCCTATTAAATAATAGCAATGGAAAATGTGTTTCAGCATCATAAATTTACATAAACCTTAATTTCAACTTTGTCGGGTTCCAAAAGTCGCTCTTGGTACTTTGCCCCAAGCATAGAATTGATCCAGCCAGACAGCGTTGCCAGTTGGGCAACAAATCGGTGAGACATCCCAATAGCGTGAGCGCGCTCCCGAAAAACTCCCGAACGAGAAAATCAATGTAAATTTGTCGTGAACTTAAAAACAAAAAAGAAACACACCATTCGAATCTCACATCAAGCCGATTCGAATGGCATATTTGATTATGTCTGCAAAATAATTCTTCACAGAGAAAATTAATTTTAAAGTTTTGGGTCGTGACGTCACACGGCGTCAGACGGCCCAAAAAAGCGCATTTTCGAAAAAAGTTCAATATAGGAGGTGTTTCTCTATTTTCTAGTATAGGCCTTAGCATCACCATTCAAATAGTTCAGTCACAGGAATTTAATTAATAGCAGATTTAGCTAGTTTCTGCCGTTTTCGGAGCGCCTGGGGCGTCAGCTATATAGTGGAAATGCCCGTTTGACACTGTTTATAAAATTCCCGTGAATTAACTAATTTAATGGTGATGGTCAACAAACAAAAACTTGAAACAAAAAATTGTACAAGGTGAATAAAATCAAGTGAATATTATATAATACTTTCCACGTAGTGAGATCCAGTAAAGGTGGAGCTGGGAGCTAGCCGCACCGGGAGCGCTTCGTCTAAATAGAAAAATCAGAAATCATAGAATATTACAAAATAAAAAGAAGAATAACAGCACAAATTTCAGCCAGCTGATAATGACAACAATGTGCGAATCGTCAGTTTTAATTACCAAGGTAAAAGCTGTCCCCTCCAAAGTGTTCGACACCCAAAGGAAAGCGCAGTCAGTCTCTACGACTCTATCGCAGTTTCCTTTGCAGATATACACACTACTACACCCGATGAAATAAAGGTAGCTGGACATCCTGTCGAAGCACCGCACCATATAAGATGCTCTATCTACTGAGCTCGCAGATGGTTCACTTTTCCATAGTCAAGATGTCGGCTTTACTCGACTTGAGATCTACGCCGTTGCCGCGTCAAAAGAAGACGTGATAGTTGATACTCCGAAGCTTTAAGGGGATGATGAAAGAGGATGTCAGCAGAAGAGAAAAGAAAAGGAGGGCTGCAGTACTGTTGAGGGGGAATTTGGCATCTGGCCATTGTTTAGCGACGTCATCCTTGCTTCAATTCAGGGTGGAATTGTAGCAGCAGCGGCAACCCTCTGAGGAATCCAAGCTTCGCTCCGTTGACACTTGGCTGAATCGCCGTAAACTGCTGGCCCAGAAGAGGTTTGGGATCGGTTTGGGACCCACTCTGCCGACCGGTATCACAGAAGAAGCAGTGACCAGTGATGCAGCGAGTCGTTGGGTGGAAGAAACAAAAACTGCTGGAGTAACGACAAGGACAAAACAGACGACTCGAGACTGCTGGAAATCAATCAGAGCCCAAAAGTGTAAACATTTTTCTTTGTCGATTTCAAACTGTGATGGAGAAGAGTGGAGCTACAGGAACTGCATCAACTCCCAAATCCTATCACCTTTTTAAAAAGAAATATAATACATGAATAATAAATGTAAAATATTTGGCTTGAAATTCTAAATAACTACTAACATATCATAAGAGATTATATAGTTAGGTCTGGAGTTACATCTGCTCAAGGCCTAAGGATAATAAAAGTTGGCTGTGAACTTGTCGTTCATATAGAACTTGTTCATGAGGAAATCGTCAACCTCCTGCCTGGCGAAGCAGCAGATCCTTCACAAATATGAACTGATAGCAAGAAAACAGCCAGATGATTGAGCAGAAAACTAAAATCTAGAATGCCAGGAATAAAAATGGAGTTGTTAGAATAAGTTGACGAGAAAAATATAGATATTGGTAACTACCTCTGAATAGACTCTTCCAGCAGCGTCCGGCCGAAAAAGATGTGCGGCCTTCTCCGCTGCTGTTTCCATATTATTAAGCTCTTCAGCTCTTCATTTTCTCAATTGACCACTGCCCTACTCCTCTCTCTGTCACACCGATGGGGTTAGACCGTAAGAACAACCATGACGATGGAAAGAGATGATTCTTCTTCTTCCTCTCAGTACCAACTGCACCACTCCTCTCTGTGTGGTAGCAACGGGTGGAGCTCAAAGCGGGTAATCCCAGCAGGTCGACGATGGGAAAGGTCGCCGCGTGTCCCTGCATTTGTTAACAGCTTTCACGGGAATAGGGTCGACTAATGAGACCGGACATTTATTATTAGAACCGTAGACTGTTGATGTTGTGAAGACTTTAGTGGAGTGAGCCAAAACATCTTTCACCTGATTAAAATAAAAATTATGTTTCAAGTTTTCAGCTAAACAAAACCAAGGAATATTATACCGCTTAGATGATGAGGCCGAGTAAAGGCCTAATAAGCGGCTAGCTGTACAGAAACTCTTCTTCTAAATATAGAAAAAAATGTTAAAACTTGATGACATAAATATATTAAAATTTCAGCCAGCTTGGAAAAACAGTAATATAATTACCAGGGTAAAAGATAAAGCTGTTCTCACGTAACCTAAAAAAAGCTTCCATTCCAAAGCTTTCGCGACTTAAAAGAATGTCCAGTCTGTCTTGACGAATCCTGCACATTATCGCAGTTACCCTTTGCAGATATACGGCCTACGTATTCCCCCGTTGAAATAGAGGTAGCTGGTAGCTGGACGTTCTGTCGAAGCACCAGGACAGCACCACGAAAGCTATCTACCGTGCTCAGATGGTTCACTTTTCTTCAAAGTGTCGGCTTTACTCGAATCGAGATCTACTCCGTTTCTATAGCGAAGGAAGACGTAATGGAGTGAAATTTTGAAAGAAGATATCAGCAGAAGAGAATGGAAAAGGGAGGTTGCAAGACTGTTTAGAGCTAGGGGACAGACAGCTGGCCATTGATTAGCGACGTCATGGTAGCTTCAGTTAAGGGTGCAGTCGTAGTAACCACGGCAACCCACAGCCAATAGGCTGGGCACCAGAGGACTGGTGGCTCTGCTAGTTACACGCCGGTGCAATCGTAGTAACAACTAACATCGGCAGACAGTTGGCTGGGCGCCAGAGGACTGAGGGCTCTTCCGGTTACACCAAGCTAAATCATCAAAACCGAATGAGTGCAAGAGTGCGGCACTTGAGGGCGTTTTTGGAAAACGTTTCAATGACCTAAAAACAGGCAGAAATATTATTTGAGTTCTACTAAATTTAAATATATACAACCAAACTTACGTCTAAATGGGGATTTTCCCGCTCATACTAAACGCTTTCAATGGCAATGCAACAATTTTAAAAGCGCCTGAAATCAATTTAAAATGGTGTTTTATTATTAAAATTGATCATTTTACCAGTTAGTGGAGATTGAAAATGATGGTCAGGTAGCTGGACGCCCTATCGTTGGACGACGTGTTATCACATGCTCTATCTCACTGGCTAGGGGGAAGTTCACTTCGTCGACTACATCAATGTAAACGTGATGCAGCGAACCCACTGAACACTGATTGAAAATCGAAGTTTTTGAAAAGAGGGCCTAACTGTTGAATCGGCTATGGGTCGCCACTGGAAATTTATCCAACTTTGGTTTCGGTTTCAAACTGCGAGTGAGAGAAGGAACAACTAGTCCACTGTCGACGTAGATGGTTTTGGAGCAATAAAAACTGCACATCTCCCCGCACCTTTAAAAAAAAATACACAAAATTAAATTAATAGTTCCAAATAATTTGGCTTTTGGATTGTAAAGATATATCTCACTAAAAAGTGTTTCCATCGTCGCCTCTTTCTTTACTTGACGTGTCTTCGTCCTGTCTTCATCCTCTCAATATCCACTGTATCACTCCACTTTGTGTCAAAGCAACGGGGTAGAACTCAAGACGGGTAATCGAGACAGCTCCACCATGGAAAAGAGGACGAGAGGAGCTCGGTATACAATCGAGGATTCGATTTTGCATGATCCAAGAACAGAATGACCACACATCTTCATTTTCACTCATTAGTAGCAGTGTGTATGGCCGTAATGGGTAACAGCTTTCATGCACAGCGGCGGAGAACTACTTTAATTTAAGGATTTCAGTGGTAATTTAAGTACTCTCAAAACTCCTTGATTATATTTAGTAGTATTGTAAAATGCTGAAATTAAGGGTTATCTTTCCATATAAGTACTTTTTCTTAAAGTAGATTTATTTTTTAAAAGTAGATTTATTCTTTTTTAAGTAGAAAAATTGCATTTAAGTGGTTTAATTAATTAATAATTAATAAAAATCGTGAATTTTCGGGACTTTTAAGGGTCAGTTTCCCGAGTTCACTTAATTCTGTAATACCAAGCCATGAGTTGTATGAAACAAGTCACGCCGCATCCGAAAATAATAACATTACAATTCAAGCAATCATAGTCAATGAAATAAACATTAATTAAAGATATTCCAGTTAACTATTTGTTTCGGGTCTGTAAAAGAATAAGTAATGGGGTTCAAAACAATATATTATAATGGATTATCTCTGTATAATACATTTCAATTGATGGAAATGACTACAGCAGCATATGTTAGTCTTGTTATTACGATTACTTAAATCACGAAATAATAAAATAAATTAATAATTATAAATTATATCATTCTTACGTAATATTTTAAAAAGTACTTTCGTGATGTTTAAGTAGTTGTATCATTTAAGTAGTTCTGATGACTACTACAAGATTTTTAAAACTTATTTTTGATATTAAGTGTTTTGTTACCGATTAAGTGTATTTAAAATAAAAGTATATATTAATAAGGGTCTTCCGCACTTTTAAGGGTTTTTAACAAACCCATTTCTACTTAAAATAAAGTAGTTCTCCGCCACTGTGTGGGGATGAGGTCGACTAATAATACCAGACATTCTTTTGTGCAAAAACTTTGCGGCTAAGGCTCTTAGGGAGTAAACCAAGACAGCTTTCACCTGGATAAAAGATTTCAGCGCGGAATAAAAGTGATTTTTAAGTGAATACTATAATACAATGAAGTAAGGTAATGAGGTAAGGTAAAGGTCGTCGTCGAGTTGGCAGTTAGCCGCATCGAAAACCCTTCGCCTAAAAGAGAAAAATAAAACATAAAAATGCAGTGTCCAGATAAAAGACGGCACAAATTTCAGTCAGCTGGCAATAGCGTAGTAACTAAGAATCAGTTCTAATTACCAAGATAACACTAATAATAAGCTATCCTCACGCTTCATCCAAAAGGCTTCCTGTGGAAAATAAGTATTCGAAACACAAAGGAATAACCAATTTGTCTTGGCGACCCAGTCCACATCAAAGTAGTAATACATTGCGGATATACACGGTGCAGCGGTGCTATTCGTGAATAAAATTCAGGTAGCTGAACGTCCAGTCGAGCTTCATGCCAAATCAAAGGCTCAATCTACCGGGCTCCAATGATTCCTTTTCTCATCGTCAAGGTATCAGATTTACTAGTCTACAAACCTTCTCCGTTGCCACGACAAAACAAGACGTGATACCGAGGCATTGAGGGGGCGAAGAGGAGAGAACATGTAAGCAGAAGAGAGAGAAAAAGGAGGACTGCATTGCGTTATAGAGGTGATGGAACAGGCGGCCTGCCACTGCTTATCGACATCATGGTGGCTTCAGTACAAGTTTAAATCATTGAAAAACCAGCAGCCCCAGGTTCCCTGCTGACATTTAATCTAATCATCATAAACTGCTGGGCCAGATATAGATACTTTCCTCCAGCAGTTCGGTAGAGCGTAGGTTTCAACTTTCACAGAACTGACAGAAGGTGAAGGCATCTTCAGAGAAATTCAGTGATCTAAAAAGCAGGCAGAAATTTATTGACTTCTGTTATTAAGTTTAGAATCATAACCAAATTTACGGTCAAATGGAAATTTTTATATCCCTCAGTAGTTAACTTTTAATGGCTATGCAACCATAGTCTCTCTTAGGGCACCTGAAATAAATTAATAAGAGATACTGGGATAATAAGATATTCATGCGAATACAGAACACTGAACATTTAATTGAACAGTCGTTAGGATGGATACATACCAGTTAGTGAAAGTTGCAAAGGTTTAGTTATAACATAAAACATGAAGAAAAGTCTAAAAGAAGTGCGAAAACAAAAAAGTAATCATGGCGCCAGTCGAGTAGGGGACGCTATAATGGAGGAGGTTGAACTAAACAGCAAGCAACAAGCACCCAGTTGCGCAGTACATTTTTTAGCTTGCGGCGGCCGGCGATCCCGTATTTCAATATTCAAATAATCCTACTGGGCAATAAGCAACTTTGGCCTCGAAAGAGTCCAACCTGTCTGAATGATCGCATGCCAGTAAAAAAAGTTACTCTGTGTGCTGCTATCTCCACTTGAAAGTACGGGTGGCTAGATAACTTGTCAGTTAATAAACGACGTGAGAGAAGATGATGATGTAAGAAGAAGAAGGTGATCACGGCAGCGCTTCTACTGCACAGAAACCAAAAAGCAGTCCGATTAAGGCTCAGAAAGTACCATATTCTACTGCCGATATATGGGGCGTGCTGGTAAAAAAAACCGTCTCTGATTTAGGTCACTCAATCCACGAGAGATAGTCCGCAACCGATCAAATGCCGTGGGAAGATCTCCTGATTAGCGGAAAAAGAAAGATCATTAGAATAAATCTTGATTAGATTATAGAAAAAATAAAGTATGACGAGAAAACTACAAAAATTACCTGTTCTCTAACAGGAAAACGAAGCGGTTGTAGAAAGGACTAGCTAGTCCTACTAGAGCGTCTAAGAACACAAATTAGTTATTATTTATATAAATTCGGATTCAAAATTAGAAAGCTAGAAACACTCACTTGACATTGCCATCGTGAGTGCGTCCTTTAAAACAGAAGATGGTAGAATTATTTCTTTATTTGGCTAGCAGCTGCGCGGCGCTCGTCGCTTCTTGCTTCACTTGACGTTTCTTTATCCTTTCTTCTTACTCTCAAAAGTCACTGCACCACTCTTTCCTGTACCAGACCAAGGGGATAGAGTTTAAAGTGGAATCCCACCTGCACGGCGATGGGAAAGAGAACCAAGTAGCAAGGCAAACCGAGCTTTCACGCGTGCAACGGACCGGACGCCAACCGATATCATTCATATGCGCGGTTATATAGCAGTGGTTGCTGTCACACACGGGGTCAATGCTTTCCCGGGAGTGAGATCGTCAAAGCTGACAGAACACATAATCAAATAAGGTGAAGATTCTGACGGAGATAATGACTTTGGAAGATGTAGCGGTGACATATTTCGCCTGAAAAAGAATTACGTTTTAAAATACTTGGCTGAAATTATTTATTTGTAATTTTAATACCTTCAAACGTACAAAACCATAAAAGAAAATTTCCGAGTTTTGAGCACAAATGAGTTTCTAGCAGCTGCCGGCTGCCTGTTCCTTCACCCAAACAGTGCAGCTCACATCGCTTCTCTTTTGCTGACCATTTCCCGCCATTTTCTGCTTCTATGTTTCAATGGGCTGCTGCATTACTCTTCTCTATGCCATACCAACGGAGTAGATCTCAATACTACGCAATTCCGCTAGCATCTCGATGGAAAAAGTAAAGCATTTTAGCACTGAGCATTTGATCTCGCCTTGTCCGCAAACAGAATGGCCAGCTTCGATACATTTTCACGCAAAAATAACAGTCCAACAGAGGGCCGCACATGCTGTAACTGCTTTCACAGGGATGCGATCGTCAAAGCGGGCCGGCCACTCAAATCCTTTGACTGTGATGACTTTTGGAGCGTGAGCTGTGACAGCTTTCGCTTGAATGAATAAAAATAATAATGTAATAGTAAATTATGAATTAAATAACGTGAACGTGGTGTCAACCTCCTGTGAAAAATAAAAAAAATATAGGTAAGCAAGGTAAACATATAGAGGTGAACTGAACTCAGTTGGGTACTAGGGTTTCAATTAGGAGCTCCACTTGTATGTCACCATAAAATTGAAAGCACAAGAAAATAGTTGAAGCTAAAACAGAAAGAATACAATGCTAAAAGCGTAAGTCATCAATTTTTCTATTCAGCTTGCCTTATCAATGAATGAATACAAAACATGTAATCATGAAATTATCAGAAAGATATGTCGAAATAACATTCAATAAGAGGCATTCCGTCCACCCATTCCACCGCCTCTGGGTGGGCTGCGCGTGATGGGTCCGTCGAATCCCGGCTTTTGTTTCTTCTCTGGGGGACCAGTCTTCCCTTTCGAAATCCTTTTGGGAGTAATAGCGAGCGCACTGAGACCGAGACTTGATGAGTTGCTCGCCGGAGGTTTCGGGTGACCATCATGCGGCATCTCAACAGCCAAATCAACAACTCCTGGTTTGATATTAGCAGCGAACTTTGGGCTACGGACTAGAACGAAAGAGTCCAGCATTACCTATAACAGAAGAAAAGGTTTACGAATTAGTTTTAATCGTGTTTCACTATATATACATGGTTTGGACGTTTTGAACTCACAACATCGTTTCCCTCCAACAAATCAACGGCAACTGGACAGTCAAATATTTTAACGGTGCCAGAAGATAGAGTCTTTTTGGCGACCGTAGCAGACTCATACGAAATGTAGTCCACTAGGTAGGAGCCGACCGTTGGAAGTTGATTGAAGCAATCAAAGACAACTTTCGCGACGCCAGCTGTAGTAATTTGTATATATTAGTTTGGTATAAGTACATGACTAGAAAGTGATGCTGTTACCCGTGACTTTCAGGAACTCGTTCTTGATTGCAGAATCTCCTTTGAGCGGAATATTCCTGATTCTGATTCTTGATCCCGGAAGAAACACTTGCAGCTGCTCAGCTACGAGTTTTTGGTACTGGGCCCTCATGGCTTCCTTCTCCTTCAGTCGGGTAGCTTCAGGCTTTGCGAATGAGATACAAAGGCGTTCAGCACCACCGTATTTCGAACGTCCATTGAAGGCATTCATCGCATTTTGGGCATGAGCACGATCTTTGAATCGAACCCAACAAACATCATGCATCATTTTAATGCTCTCCCTTACAGCACCAAAAGGTACAAAAGTTTTTTCAATCATGTTCTTGGTGGCACCTTTCACATTTCTGATATACAGCTCCTTCACCTTTCAATACACATTTGGATTAAATGAAAATATATACATATATATATATATGATATATGTATAATCTTACCTCTGATTTCGTCTCATCAACGGGTTCGTCAAACAATTCGATCCATTGAACTGTGACAGGCTCTTTAAACATAGCCACTTCAATCTCTAGCATTGCATAACAGGCCAACGAATGTGTCTCGTACTTGACCAGAAAGCATCCAGCATTTTTGGCACAGTCTTCCGGTGACATTTCCATCAAGAATTCCATCATTCCATCTAGTAAAAACAAAAAATACTCTTTAGTAAATGATGCTATGAATGGTTTATTTAAAATAAAAAACCGTTACCAGTGTGTTCGCTAATCTTTTTGCGTAGATCTAGTTTCGTGTAAGATCTCGGGATGTCCGCAACGAAAAGCCACTGGTGGTTCCCTTCAATATCAGGTTCAGGTATCTTGGGTTCGAGTCGAGTTCCGTCTAGCTTTTGAACGCAATACGAAGCCTCCTTTGCGGTCTTGAAAGTCACGAAGCAATGTCCTTTGTTCAGGCTAGAATCTTGATCCATCGGAATGGTAAGTTTCAGAACCTTTCCAAACTGTGAGAACAGAGGTACCAGCGTTTCTTCAAATTGATCTTGTGGTATCTTCCCACAGAAAACCTATTTTTAAAAAAAATAATTATTTCAAATAGAAAACACATATTAAAAAAAAATGGTACACGAACCAAGCAATTTGCATCAGATGAAACCTCAGACATTCCAGCTCGAGTGCAGGTTCTCTGACTATCTGTGACCAGCAGAGAAAGCCTAGCCCTGTCAAGAATAGGTCTAATGGCTTTTTCATCCGGGCCTCTGGCACCAGGTTCCAACTGGCGATGGGCCGCATCAGATTTGGGATGTGAATTGGTGCGAGAGCTTGGGGCGATAGAAAGACGATTCTTCCGGGTAGCTTCTTGAGAAGAGCCAAGTGAGTGACGAGAGCTGGGGGCAGGCAAACTCATACTCAAAGTATTCTTGGAGTTGCCCTCTCCAGAACAGCCAGGAGTTGGGTGAGAGCTTAGAGGAAGCAAAAGCGTTTTTGCACTGGCAGGCTTCTCGGGGTTGTCCATGGGCAGAATAATGTCTTGATTTGGCAACTGATTCGTAACCAGGGGCTTTTGGGGCGTAAAACCTCCAGAAGATTCCATCAAGTCGGTGAGTCAGGCTCACTTGATCTCTATCGTCGCTTTATTACGGAACTTTAGACCTGAAGAATAAGCAAAACATTAGCTTTTGCACTGTTTGGTTTTTAACCATTGAGTAAAGCACATTTTGGACCTGATGCGATCCTTGTGCGATTACTTACTAGTCTCGAGAACTCTTTAACCTGAATGACGTTTACAACGACGATAAGGTGTATCGAATGGCTAGACCTAGAGAAAGACAAAACATGGTCTGTTTAATTGAGAAAATACGATTTGGCAGGTAGTTTGTGGCGAAGCATAGCCGAGGTACGAACGTAAAGAATGCATTTTAACCGAGCTCAAAGGAGAAACGATATACGATACAAAAAACAATGCATTAATATAATATTAAAATACCATCAGATTAAGGGGCATTCAAGGTATTGAGAAAAATCTGTTTTCTAGTCGGATGTTGAGAATAGACAAGAATAATTACAGATAAAATGACGAGCTTTTACGTCTCTTACCGTCTAAATCTCGTTGTAGGGCCGCCAAGAAAGAGTGAGAGAACGACCGATAACGACCACGCCTTCTAGCGTATGTACAACGACGTCTAGCGGATAACGGTGAAAGTAAAAAAATGCTTGAATACGGTGAATTTCTCCACGGTACAAGGAAAGGACATATAAACGTCAACCACGATTATCGTGATAAAATACCTATATTTCCTCAATGTATCATCTTCACAATTCTTTAAGTTTTCCTTTTATTAAAAAAAACCTGAGTATTTTGTAGATAGGGTTTTAGAGTTCGAACTTTCACTCTACTATTTGATTGAATATTCTTTCCACCTATTTGTATTTCAGCTATTCATTGTGATTTAAGCAAGCATTGATCAGATGAAGACCAGCATCTATATTCTGTGTACTTTACAAGTTAAACTCGAATGATAGCCACATAGATTCTTGACACATTCATTGAGACACTCGTCATCCACATGTTGCATACGGTCAATTGCGAAAGGATCGATTCAGTAGTGGTAGACCTACACCAGGTGTTCTAGAACAGGAAGATATCAGGCGGGCACTGATAGCCGCAGACTAGTATTGTGCTAAGAGGAGTCCAGTCATCGACGCTGCAGCACTGATTATTGTCGTAAAGATCCACGCAGCACTCGTTGATGCCGTTGATGTTAACGTTGTGCATAAAAAGAAATACAATTTAGCATTCTCATTGTCGCTTAACCTTCTCAATGGCTTTGTTTAATGGGCATTTTACATAGAGCGAATTTATAGACAGAAGAACCCACCTTAAAAAGGCAACAACTATGGAAAATGGAAGTGATTCATTTTTAAGTATACTTGAAAGAAAAAACCGGGTGTGAGGGAGAAAGAGTTGCAAACTATGCTCGCAGTTGAAGGACGTTAAGAAGCTCAAAAGGATTTAATATAGCGACACAATAAAAGAGCAGCAGAGAAGCAAGCCTGAGAAAACGAGAAAGAAGGGAACGTTGTCCTGCCAGTCTGCGACACTCTCTCCGGCTAATAGTGCGGGACGATCGGGAACACGAGAAAGGGCGGGCAAAGACCGAGACCTAGTTGTAGATGCACTCCAACTGTTAAAACTCAAAGGAGATGGCTGTGCTAATTAACTTCCACCTCTACCCTCGTCGACAGTCGGCGGTCTTCTAAAAGTAGAGGCACTGAGTGCACATCAAATCTGAACGTAAGAACTCGATTACAAGAAAACCGTTTGTTAGATTGATTCGGATTGTTTACCGCACAAATTTAAATTAGCATGCCAAAGTTGAAAGTGTAATAACGGGGATGCCTCGATTCGAATCGAATAAACCTGGAAACAGAACACAATCACATGGTAAAGCAGACGAACTACTCATAAGCATCATAAACTTACGAGTCACGGACGTAATTTTTCTGTGTTTATTGCATGTTTATCTCGTTTTAGTACATTAGACACCTATTTTCTTTGCCTTCATTAAAAGTAAGATTCAAAGAGAGAAAAAATTGAAAGTGCTAGCAATCCTGGTACGGGGCACAGTCTGGCCTTGAGCACTTCTGGATTACACAATACTGTTGCTACCAAACTCGCCATGATTTACAGAATTGGTGGGTATTTGTTTATTTTTAACTTTAGCTTAACCTAGTTAATCTTTATAACTTTAAAAAAAGACAAACTAGTGCACAGTCAAGTGGCTGCATCTGGAGCTCTCGAGGCCATCAAATCACTTCCCATTGAAAATGCAATGACAGTCGTAGAAACAGTCAGTACTCACAATTTATATATTACCACTTATATTTGCAAGTTTTTCTAATAATTACAATTATTTTATGCAACTAAATACAACTAAATTTAAAGACATCTCTTTTAAACTTTCTTTTAATTGGTTATGTGATAGCACAGATGGTGTTGCTGATGTTATCCTGCGAACAGCTCGCCCAATGATCGAGGAAAGAATCGTGGGTCCTGTTTTGTCATATACGATTTATACGCGTCTGCTTCCTTTGGCAAAAATATCTTTTCCGGAGAGAACTAAATGCAAATCTATGAATGCGACATCACACTTGATAACGACGTGGAGAACGAGCCGGACAGAGAATCCATATCAAAAGTGTGAAAGGCTTAAGTTGGATTTTTTAATCGATCGCCACATAAAATTTTACTTAGACCAATAGAATTTCGATTGCTGGCCAAAGAAGAAGACCATCATCATGGAGACCTGTTTCATTTAGAACAGGTAAACATGATCTTAGTGATGGATTCATTGATGACAGTTAACGGATCACAAATTTAACAGCGGTAGAAGATTAAACCAAAGTTATGAGTATATTTGAAATTGGGATCACTAACTAAGGAGTTGCGCTGTCAATTTGGATTTTTTAAAAATAAACGTTTAACGGAATGGATCAGCGAAGGCAGCAATTTTATATAACTTTATTTCATATGAATAATGGAACTACTAGAAAATACAAAAGGGGCCACCGCAAATATTGCAACCATGGTAAGAAAGTATAGTGTTTACGAAATAGAGGAAACATGTCAAACAGACGGATATCGAATTGCCTACACTTCTATGTGCAGCATGATCTACAAAATCATTCAAGAATTTTCAAAAAAATAAATAAGATAACGACGAAACGCCCGTTCAACGGCTGCTGGTGGCCCAGCGTTTATTTGCAGAACCGCCACTCGATCCACCGTATCCCTCTTCCTTCGGTGCTTTTCTTGTGTAGGGTCCATCAACGCCCTCCTTTCTTGTCTTCTTCTTAGAGGGTTTGGTCCTCAATGCCTTCAAACTTTTTTCGGCTTCGGAAGCTCCTAAATCAATGTCTCTCATCATGCTCGAGACGCTTCCACTTGGTGGCATCAAAGATTTCTCCAAGATAGGGTGGTTCTGAAACAGTAAAATATGAATTTAGAATTTAGTCACGGGAAAAATGACATTTTAGCCTACTTGGGATGATGGGACAGCACCCCCATTCTTGGTGAGCTGTGATCCAACCGAGACCTCATCACCAGCTTCTGTAGTGTCAACCGGAGCACTCAAAGACTCCTTAACGACACCAGTGTCCTGAAGCAGTGATTTTTTTTTTAATTTAGACTTGAGTCAGAATAGAAATAACATTTTAATGCCTACTTAGATATCGCCACTCTTGATTATCTGGGGTTCAGCGGAGAACTCTTCACCAGCTCCTGCCTTGACAACCTGAGGCTCTGAAGTTTCATCCATAAGTCTACTGTCCTGAAAGAGTGAAAGAAATTTAGAAATTAGTCAGAATACGAATAAAATGTGAAGGCCTACTTGGGAAGTGACGGTACCACTAATCTTGTTGATTTGGTGTTCAACGGATACCTCTTCCAGAGATTCTACAGTGGCATTCTGAGCCTCCAAATCAACGAAAGCAATGCCCTGAAAGATAAATTCTTGAATTAAGAATAACGCGAAAGAAATAAAATTTAAAGGCTTACTTGATGCCCTGGAGAGCTGGCTGAACTCTTTAGTTCTTTATCTAGAAGTAAACAATAAATAAAATCAAAAAGCTGATGCAATTGAAATGGATTACATGGAATGTCACCTTTCCGCTCCTTGGCTCTCTTCTCAGCTAAAGCTTGAATTGTGATGTATTCACGGAGCATGTTACACAACAGATTTGATTTATTGAAACTCTCTTTCAGAAGTCTCATTCTAGCAAATTCTGAAAGAGCTCGTACAGCTGCAAACGCAGGCCTCAATTTCAATTCCTGTATCGCGCGATCATCAAATTCTTTATAAACAAAGACTCCTGCAAATGAATAAAGCAAGATTATGAGGAATCTTTTTCTGATTAAGTAAATTTAGATACCTGATTTGAATATGGTGAGAAGTTTTTCAATCACCTCAATTTCCAAGCCTTTCAAAATCAGAACTTCGCATTGTTTGATCCACATATTATTCATACTTCTGCTTAGTGGATTAATTGATATATCATGTAAATGTACATAAGTAATTTAATTAAAATGAGTGCAAGTCAATGAGACAAAAAGTGGAACGTAACACGACGACTGCCTGACGACGTCGATGACTGCCCAACGACTTCGACGATGAGTTGACGACCACTGCGATGTTGCGACGACTGTTTGATTCATCTAGCGGTCATTTTGAAAACTAAACTAACAAACAGAAAAGCCAGAGCCAGGACTTTGAGTAACAGTTTTAAATCCGTGCATACACTTTTCAAATGCCAAATCCTCTTTCAAACAATCCGCGAGAATAATCCTATAGCTTTTACGATCGTTGGTGGATATGAATCGACCGCGCAAGTCGGAAAAGTCTATTGAAGTTATAATATGTAGCGATGTAATCAAGCTATTGAATCGGTCGGAGTAGTCGCGAAAAGAATGTAAACGTTTCTAGGGGAATCGGTATTGCACTATTTGCACTAGTAAGGTTGAGAGAGTTTCACAGTTGAAATAAACCACAAGAATACTTACAAAACAACATAAGCTCTTAGTTTTAGCGCTGGATTTACTTTACTCCATTCAACCCAGCTTTCGAAAATAGCGACAGCAGGTTTGCCTTCATAGCAGCGCAAAAAAATCCCAAATTTGCTTCGGATAGTTTTGGAAAATGTCTCTGCCTGGTGAAAGAACGCCGCGCAACGTACACCAAACTGAGTGTGCTGGTAGTTCCATAAATCTAATTTTAAAAAAATGGGGTAGGTTTTATTAGGTAGCTGTGAATTTATTTTAAATTGATTCTTAAATACCTGTCGGGAAGATTATGAAACACCATAGTTGGCTGGATTCTTTGACGGTGTCCTATGTCGACGTAAAATACTTCAATATTCCCACATGACTTGTCAATTAAGATGCGATGCCATTCTGCACCGTATTGAGCAGCATACGGATTGCCTACAAGTTTAGAAGAAAGCTTAAAGTATGATTAAATAAAAGGTTATTTATACAACCATATTATACGCACCAATAACTGGTGGTGAACAAAACGTAGCCGATTTGGAAGTAGCCAAATGAAACTCCTGTTGGAGTTCGTCCTCCATTTTGCAGTAAAGGGGATAGTCGTCATCCAACAGTTGAACGTGGATATCTTTCGGACTAGTGGCCTTGATGATGAACACAGACGAGTAGTTCACAAGAAGGTTTGATTTCGGCCCCAAGTCTCTAAACTTTAGTTTAAATTTCTTGATCGGAACATCCTTTTTAGTGGTGACCGCTGATGATGGTGGTGGCGGTCGGTTAACCTTCATCAACGAATTCATCAGTAGGTATGAATTGTCAAATAGGTCAACATGAAGAAGCTCTCCTTCTTTGGTCAGTACATTGATTTCAATCGGACTGGGAAGAGTCCAATCTTTGAATGCGGCGGTCGATTGAAGGCTCCAAGTTTGGCCCTTTAAATCAGCAATCAAAGTGCAATTGATTGCGAATGGAGGGCGATTCTTCAGCTCATCTGGTAGCGTCTGTATGCTGCTCTTTGAGATCCGCCCGTGACGGCCAATGTCCACTAGGAAACTTGGTAAAGAGTTGGTAAAGAGTTTCAGGTGGTTCATCTCCCGCCTATAATAGGAACAAAATATTAATGTAAATATTTCTCGTTAAACGATCACCTTTCAATGAATTTCATGCCTGAAAGAAGCCCCAAGAAACTCCTGCAATGGCCCTGAACCAATTTCGGTCAGAGCAGTTGAGTACAGCGTACATCTGACCGGCAACGACAGCGTCGGTGAATGGGCAGGAAGGAGTACTGCTCTGGATCAGTTCAAAGAAATGCTGACGCTCTTGGATTTCGCGCCAACGGACGACGTAAAACTCCCCAGGGTCAGTGATAGCACTATAGCAGTGATGGTTCTCAAGAACGTATCATCAGGTTTAGGTCCCATTAAAGCGCTTCCTTATTCCCGCTTTTCCCGCTTCTTATAGCCTAGTCAGCATCAAGTCGGAGAATATCTTTCGGATTTTTAAGCATTTCTTCACGCTTCACTGACAGGCAATCATTTGAAATCTGTAATAACCAATAAATCATTTTATAAGATTTAAGAAAATTCAAGTCCAAACAATTTATTTGTGAATAAGAGCTACCTGTTGAGCTTCGTTTAGCAGCCGGTGCTTGGCCTTCATCATCATGTCTAACCATTGCTGGCTAGTAAAGTTAAACCAGGCTTGTAGTGATTCCATAACTTTATCAGCATCGGAATGGTCGCCTATTTGACTGGCTGATTGCTGGAGAACCTTTGCCAGCATTTCAACGTCCTCCAACACCTCTCTCGTGAAATGTTCGTAAGATAAGGAGAGTTCGTCATACATCTTCTTCAGCAGCTCCTTATCTTCCTGCATTGCCTTTGTGGAGATGTGATAACTGATCTGGGCCTTCTTCACTATGGCTAAGGTTTCATTCTTAAACTTTTCCTCCTTCTCCATGATAATTGATAGCCTCTTTGTTGGACTGTGTTCAGGAACCTGCTTGCTAAGGAAAATTGCATCTATTAATAGGAGAGCTACAGATTTCTAACAATTCAAGTAGCGGTCAAAACTTAGTGCTTAGTGAGGTTAAGAATAACACTTTTTGTGTAAAATGATTAACACTAAAAGGAAAGCACAATGGTCCCACTACTTGTGAACCTCTTGACGTGGCATAACTATGGTTGCAAGAAACATATATGGGCGAAAGAATAGGTCTACGAAGAGAAGTAAATTTTACACAAGCAGTATGATGGTCACTTCAGCACCAAAGTTTAGAGAGATATTGTAGCATAGAAAATCAGCCTGTCATTATTCTTATAGACCTATTTCCGAGAAATCTAAACTAATAACTTGTTCAGCAGAAGACGAATTACGGAGCAGGAGCGGAGCTGGTCGGTGGTAAACACAATTCTGACAGAAGTAAACAAAGGGCGGATTGCGGAGTTGCCACTATCGGCAAACGAGCATTCCGCAATTTGATTTAACAGATTTGTCAAGTTCATGTAATCAATTTTCCTTTCTCTGAATTATGCAGATTCCAAAATTTTCGGCAGGATTTGTCAATCAATTAACAATGCTTTGTAAGGAGTCATTTTAGATTTTTGAAGTTTGAACTCGAAAACTTAAATAAACTCGTCGCTTTCAAATTTTTATTATATTTTGTATCGCCGTTGGCCATAAAATATAAAACAGATAAAGGAAATTTACTACTAACGTGACTTACAAGTTATTGAGTTATATACCCAATTTAAAGTTCATTGTTGCATTTAAATACTAGCATTTAAATAATGGAACCACAAAGAGCAGAAATAGTATTTAAATAATTATGGCAAATCTGACAGGTAAAACAATTCGAGAAAAATACAGCAAAGCATAAAAGCATTATCATATTTCTAATATTTATTACTGTTTCACGCACGGGCGGTACGGAATCACTTTTTATTAAATGATAACTGGCAACGCCCCTTTAACTGTCAAAGCAACACACCTAAACGGGAAATTTCCAGCCTGCCCACCAAAACATCCGTGTCATTTCCCAAAAGAAGTTCACCACTTCGTGCACCAGTTAGATGCAAAAGAGACTGTTATTCCCTTTTTCCATTCGTGGCATGCTGGTCAAGTTGGCTACTTTGATAAACCTGCCACTCGTGAATTGGAAGCTTTTGTTACCTTGTAACTTCCATTCTGTTTTCAATATGATCAAAGTGAGTTATTAAATTCATTCAGTGACTGCTAATGGTTTGTAAATTTAATTAAATTTTTCTTCTTGTCTCTCAGATTTCCCAACGATGTCCGGACAGCTTTAACACTCAACTTTGTCGATCTACTTGCATGACTCGTCCTGTAGGAATGTCTCATTTTGATGAACAAGAACATCGTGAGATCCGCCGGAGATTGACTGCAGCTAGGTGTACGTCTATGGTTACTATCGAACCTGGATTTCATCAGGCTACTACGAGTTACAGCCTTACCAGTGTTTTGTCGAAGTCGGTCGATCTGGCATGGGGAGTAGATCTCCAACTTTCATCAAGGGCCTCACAAGGCGATTACCGAGATGTTGGCATTCGACATGTTGCCTGCCGACTTCGTTTCAGGAGTGGGATTTCTGCGGATGATGGCCTACGCTGTTCCTGGGTACAAGCTAGGTGGCACTCCGCACTACATTTACTAGAACGCACATTCCAGACCTCAAAGAGGATTTATGTATTTCTGAACAAAGTTAAAGCTTTTAAACAATTTAAGTTTGAGACTAAATCTTATTTTTTTATGGTTTCAGGTCGATAAACTTGTTCAGGACAATCACAACTACTCTGATGTCACCTTGGAAATTCGAATGGACCAGGAAACTCAGACCCGGCAGAGGTATGTCTTATACCTATAAATCTTTCTCATAAAACATGACTGTATTTTATATTTTTGGGGGGACTCTTCTGCAGAGGAAAACGGCGATGGAGATGATCACGACGATGATAAAGAAGAAGCGTCAGAAGAGAGGAGCCAACTACATCCATAAAGTACGAGGAAGCAATGAACTCTTTGAGCGCGAATGTTTTGGCAGCTTTGGAAAAAAGATTCCCCGACATTAAGCAATATAAGGAGCTCTTGCTGCTGACCAACAGTTTGGATCCCCGCTTCAAATTGTGAGTACCAAACTTGTCGATTAATGTGATTGCTAAGAGAAAATTTCAAAATTATTTTGATTTTAATTACAGGTTTCCTGAGCACTTTAAGACCCCTGAAGAGTACGAAGTGGCAATCAAAGGATACCTGTGGAAAGTTAAGGCGGATCCGGCATCTTTTCTGAGTGACGAAGAAGATGTTTTAGCCAAGGATGATGGCTGCCCCTCTTCAACTTTCGTCAACATATTTGGAGAGCTGATGGAAGAATCTCAAAACTGGTCTACCACTTCGGAGACCAAGCTGCGCGCTGAAGTTCACGCCTATTTTGCGTTCCCACGACGCAGCCACACGAAATGGAAAAATTCAAGTTGCTGGATTGGTGGAAGAAGAATGAAAAGGTCTTCCAGCTCCTCTTAAAGGTCGCTCGAGCACGCTATCGTTGAACTTCAACTTCCTCCAAGAGGATGTTTACCAAGAGGCAACATAGTTTCTGGAAAGCGTTCGAATATTTCTCCCTCCAACGCGGACCGTTTCGTTTGTTTGCATCAAAACTTGCGCACTTTAATGGTTTCAGGACTATACCTCTAATTTGAGTGGATCAATCTAGTCTGGCTATATTTAAACTCGAATAAGTTGGGTCAGTCTAGAATACGCGTCTTTAAGTCTTTAGATAAAGTCAGCAGTGTATTTCATTTGAAGGATTTTATCACTAAAGTTTTTAATCAAGAACCGTCCTTAATTGTGTTATAAAATGTCATTGCTTTGGTTTTCAATACAGAATGGTTTCAATACAGAATTATTGAAACAGGATCGGTAATGGGACTCAGGTTATATTTTTTGCGCAAAACTTCGATTAATTGTTTGATTAATCGAAAAAAGTGAAATATTTGAATAATTGTTTGATTAAGCGATCAATTAATCGAGGAATTTCAAATTTTACTTGATTATTCGCGAGCAAAGCCAAACCATTAACGCACACCTCTGATTTATAGATCCATAACTTTAATAAAAAATGCTGCGCCAGCATGCATCGTCAATCACAATATTTGGAAATCATTTTAATTTTCATGTATTTGTACATATTACTTTTTACTTACTTTTAAAATTTACTTTTAAAAATGTTAGTCACCTTAGAACTGCTTCCTAGTATAAATTACCACATATACAAAAAATACCCCTGGTTTTTACTTTCTCAAGTGATACAAGCGCGTTAGATGGAGTCCTTTCCAGGGTTATTACGCCTGGTTCATAACTTGCACTGATGAGACTGTATTGGTTTTGCGTGCTACAAGGACAAGTCTACTAAGATGATACTTTTGACCAAGTTTCAGCACTACTTATAAAGACTTTTTATTTCAAATTTGGAATGGTAGTCACCTTAGAACTGCTTCCTAGTATAAATTACCACATATATAAAAAATACCCCTGGTTTTTACTTTCTCAAGTGCTACAAGCGCGTTAGATGGAGTCCTTTCCAGGGTTATTACATCTGGTTCATAACTTGCACTGCTGGGATTGTATTGGTTTTGTGTGCTACAAGGACAAGTCTACTAAGATGATACTTTTGACCAAGTTTCAGCACTACTTATATAGACTTTTTATTTCAAATTTGGAATGGTAGTCACCTTAGAACTGCTTCCTAGTATAAATTACCACATATATAAAAAAATAAAACGCTTGGCAGGGGTTTCAAAATAATATTTTTGAATGGAAATAACGTTTCAAAATAATATTTTTGAGTGGAAATCACCTTTCTAAAATAATATTTTAAAGTTTAGAATCAAACTTCTGCCTCTAACAATGCAAACTAAAAATTAATTCATTTTTTAAAACGATATTCAAAAGTTAAATCATTATTTAAAAAAAAATTAATAATGTTCGATAGTGACCCGAAGTCACATGAAAGGTCTTTCATAGGCATAACGGGTCTTGCGAATTTTTAGCTCGAACTAGGCTTTGTCTCATCCCAACGATATTTCAATCGTAGCCCATCAGGGAAAATTGTTTTTGTGCTGCCCTTGGACCAGAGCCCGTAGGAATAGTCAATTACGCCTCAAGACCGATCTTCGCTTGTTAAGAAAATATAGAGAAGGATTGAAAGGAGTCCTTGCCAGGGTTATTAAGCCTGGTTAATTATATTGCTACATTTTGTGTGCTACAAGGACTTGTCAAAGAATAGAAGCGCTTGCCAGCGTTTATACCCCTGGTTTTTACTTTCTCAAGTGCTACAAGCGCGTTAGATGGAGTCCTTTCCAGGGTTATTACGCCTGGTTCATAACTTGCACTGATGAGACTGTATTGGTTTTGCGTGCTACAAGGACAAGTCTACTAAGATGATACTTTTGACCAAGTTTCAGCACTACTTATAAAGACTTTTTATTTCAAATTTGGAATGGTAGTCACCTTAGAACTGCTTCCTAGTATAAATTACCACATATATAAAAAATACCCCTGGTTTTTACTTTCTCAAGTGCTACAAGCGCGTTAGATGGAGTCCTTTCCAGGGTTATTACATCTGGTTCATAACTTGCACTGCTGGGATTGTATTGGTTTTGTGTGCTACAAGGACAAGTCTACTAAGATGATACTTTTGACCAAGTTTCAGCACTACTTATATAGACTTTTTATTTCAAATTTGGAATGGTAGTCACCTTAAACTGCTTCCTAGTATAAATTACCACATATATAAAAAATACCCCTGGTTTTTACTTTCTCAAGTGCTACAAGCGCGTTAGATGGAGTCCTTTCCAGGGTTATTACGCCTGGTTCATAACTTGCACTGATGAGACTGTATTGGTTTTGCGTGCTACAAGGACAAGTCTACTAAGATGATACTTTTGACCAAGTTTCAGCACTACTTATAAAGACTTTTTATTTCAAATTTGGAATGGTAGTCACCTTAGAACTGCTTCCTAGTATAAATTACCACATATATAAAAAAATAAAACGCTTGGCAGGGGTTTCAAAATAATATTTTTGAATGGAAATAACGTTTCAAAATAATATTTTTGAGTGGAAATCACCTTTCTAAAATAATATTTTAAAGTTTAGAATCAAACTTCTGCCTCTAACAATGCAAACTAAAAATTAATTCATTTTTTATAACGATATTCAAAAGTTAAATCATTATTTAAAAAAAAAATTAATAATGTTCGATAGTGACCCGAAGTCACGTGAAAGGTCTTTCATAGGCATAACGGGTCTTGCGAATTTTTAGCTCGAACTAGGCTTTGTCTCATCCCAACGATATTTCAATCGTAGCCCATCAGGGAAAATTGTTTTTGTGCTGCCCTTGGACCAGAGCCCGTAGGAATAGTCAATTACGCCTCAAGACCGATCTTCGCTTGTTAAGAAAATATAGAGAAGGATTGAAAGGAGTCCTTGCCAGGGTTATTAAGCCTGGTTAATTATATTGCTACATTTTGTGTGCTACAAGGACTTGTCAAAGAATAGAAGCGCTTGCCAGCGTTTATACCCCTGGTTTTTACTTTCTCAAGTGCTACAAGCGCGTTAGATGGAGTCCTTTCCAGGGTTATTACGCCTGGTTCATAACTTGCACTGATGAGACTGTATTGGTTTTGCGTGCTACAAGGACAAGTCTACTAAGATGATACTTTTGACCAAGTTTCAGCACTACTTATAAAGACTTTTTATTTCAAATTTGGAATGGTAGTCACCTTAGAACTGCTTCCTAGTATAAATTACCACATATATAAAAAATACCCCTGGTTTTTACTTTCTCAAGTGCTACAAGCGCGTTAGATGGAGTCCTTTCCAGGGTTATTACATCTGGTTCATAACTTGCACTGCTGGGATTGTATTGGTTTTGTGTGCTACAAGGACAAGTCTACTAAGATGATACTTTTGACCAAGTTTCAGCACTACTTATATAGACTTTTTATTTCAAATTTGGAATGGTAGTCACCTTAAACTGCTTCCTAGTATAAATTACCACATATATAAAAAATACCCCTGGTTTTTACTTTCTCAAGTGCTACAAGCGCGTTAGATGGAGTCCTTTCCAGGGTTATTACGCCTTGTTCATAACTTGCACTGATGAGACTGTATTGGTTTTGCGTGCTACAAGGACAAGTCTACTAAGATGATACTTTTGACCAAGTTTCAGCACTACTTATAAAGACTTTTTATTTCAAATTTGGAATGGTAGTCACCTTAGAACTGCTTCCTAGTATAAATTACCACATATATAAAAAATACCCCTGGTTTTTACTTTCTCAAGTGCTACAAGCGCGTTAGATGGAGTCCTTTCCAGGGTTATTACGCCTGGTTCATAACTTGCACTGATGAGACTGTATTGGTTTTGCGTGCTACAAGGACAAGTCTACTAAGATGATACTTTTGACCAAGTTTCAGCACTACTTATAAAGACTTTTTATTTCAAATTTGGAATGGTAGTCACCTTAGAACTGCTTCCTAGTATAAATTACCACATATATAAAAAAATAAAACGCTTGGCAGGGGTTTCAAAATAATATTTTTGAATGGAAATAACGTTTCAAAATAATATTTTTGAGTGGAAATCACCTTTCTAAAATAATATTTTAAAGTTTAGAATCAAACTTCTGCCTCTAACAATGCAAACTAAAAATTAATTCATTTTTTATAACGATATTCAAAAGTTAAATCATTATTAAAAAAAAAAATTAATAATGTTCGATAGTGACCCGAAGTCACGTGAAAGGTCTTTCATAGGCATAACGGGTCTTGCGAATTTTTAGCTCGAACTAGGCTTTGTCTCATCCCAACGATATTTCAATCGTAGCCCATCAGGGAAAATTGTTTTTGTGCTGCCCTTGGACCAGAGCCCGTAGGAATAGTCAATTACGCCTCAAGACCGATCTTCGCTTGTTAAGAAAATATAGAGAAGGATTGAAAGGAGTCCTTGCCAGGGTTATTAAGCCTGGTTAATTATATTGCTACATTTTGTGTGCTACAAGGACTTGTCAAAGAATAGAAGCGCTTGCCAGCGTTTATACCCCTGGTTTTTACTTTCTCAAGTGCTACAAGCGCGTTAGATGGAGTCCTTTCCAGGGTTATTACATCTGGTTCATAACTTGCACTGCTGGGATTGTATTGGTTTTGTGTGCTACAAGGACAAGTCTACTAAGATGATACTTTTGACCAAGTTTCAGCACTACTTATATAGACTTTTTATTTCAAATTTGGAATGGTAGTCACCTTAAACTGCTTCCTAGTATAAATTACCACATATATAAAAAATACCCCTGGTTTTTACTTTCTCAAGTGCTACAAGCGCGTTAGATGGAGTCCTTTCCAGGGTTATTACGCCTGGTTCATAACTTGCACTGATGAGACTGTATTGGTTTTGCGTGCTACAAGGACAAGTCTACTAAGATGATACTTTTGACCAAGTTTCAGCACTACTTATAAAGACTTTTTATTTCAAATTTGGAATGGTAGTCACCTTAGAACTGCTTCCTAGTATAAATTACCACATATATAAAAAATACCCCTGGTTTTTACTTTCTCAAGTGCTACAAGCGCGTTAGATGGAGTCCTTTCCAGGGTTATTACATCTGGTTCATAACTTGCACTGCTGGGATTGTATTGGTTTTGTGTGCTACAAGGACAAGTCTACTAAGATGATACTTTTGACCAAGTTTCAGCACTACTTATATAGACTTTTTATTTCAAATTTGGAATGGTAGTCACCTTAGAACTGCTTCCTAGTATAAATTACCACATATATAAAAAAATAAAACGCTTGGCAGGGGTTTCAAAATAATATTTTTGAATGGAAATAACGTTTCAAAATAATATTTTTGAGTGGAAATCACCTTTCTAAAATAATATTTTAAAGTTTAGAATCAAACTTCTGCCTCTAACAATGCAAACTAAAAATTAATTCATTTTTTAAAACGATATTCAAAAGTTAAATCATTATTTAAAAAAAAATTAATAATGTTCGATAGTGACCCGAAGTCACGTGAAAGGTCTTTCATAGGCATAACGGGTCTTGCGAATTTTTAGCTCGAACTAGGCTTTGTCTCATCCCAACGATATTTCAATCGTAGCCCATCAGGGAAAATTGTTTTTGTGCTGCCCTTGGACCAGAGCCCGTAGGAATAGTCAATTACGCCTCAAGACCGATCTTCGCTTGTTTAGAAAATATAGAGAAGGATTGAAAGGAGTCCTTGCCAGGGTTATTAAGCCTGGTTCATAACTTGTACTGTTTCTGTGCTACAAGGACTCTACTATTTAAACTCCCAACCAGGGTTATATATAAAGCATTTAGCATTGAAATGTTGGATTGCAAATGTTGACAAGTCCACTTAAAAGTTAAAACTACTTGAAACACGATTTAAAAATAAAATGAAATTTCGAAATAATATTTTTGAATACAATAATATGGTGAATATTTTTGAATACAATAATATGGTGAATATTTTTGAATGGAAATAACATTTCAAAATAATATTTTTGAGTGGAAATCACCTTTTTAAAATAATATTTTAAAATTTAGAATCAAACTTCTGCCTCTAACAATGCAAACAAAAAATTAATTCATTTTTTATAACGATATTCAAAAGTTAAATCATTATTTAAAAAAAAATTAATAATGTTCGATAGTGACCCGAAGTCACGTGAAAGGTCTTTCATAGGCATAACGGGTCTTGCGAATTTTTAGCTCGAACTAGGCTTTGTCTCATCCCAACGATATTTCAATCGTAGCCCATCAGGGAAAATTGTTTTTGTGCTGCCCTTGGACCAGAGCCCGTAGGAATAGTCAATTACGCCTCAAGACCGATCTTCGCTTGTTTAGAAAATATAGAGAAGGATTGATAGGAGTCCTTGCCAGGGTTATTAAGCCTGGTTAATTATATTGCTACATTGTGTGTGCTACAAGGACTTGTCAAAGAATAGAAGCGCTTGCCAGCGTTTATACCCCTGGTTTTTACTTTCTCAAGTGCTACAAGCGCGTTAGATGGAGTCCTTTCCAGGGTTATTACGCCTGGTTCATAACTTGCACTGATGAGACTGTATTGGTTTTGCGTGCTACAAGGACAAGTCTACTAAGATGATACTTTTGACCAAGTTTCAGCACTACTTATAAAGACTTTTTATTTCAAATTTGGAATGGTAGTCACCTTAGAACTGCTTCCTAGTATAAATTACCACATATATAAAAAATACCCCTGGTTTTTACTTTCTCAAGTGCTACAAGCGCGTTAGATGGAGTCCTTTCCAGGGTTATTACATCTGGTTCATAACTTGCACTGCTGGGATTGTATTGGTTTTGTGTGCTACAAGGACAAGTCTACTAAGATGATACTTTTGACCAAGTTTCAGCACTACTTATATAGACTTTTTATTTCAAATTTGGAATGGTAGTCACCTTAAACTGCTTCCTAGTATAAATTACCACATATATAAAAAATACCCCTGGTTTTTACTTTCTCAAGTGCTACAAGCGCGTTAGATGGAGTCCTTTCCAGGGTTATTACGCCTGGTTCATAACTTGCACTGATGAGACTGTATTGGTTTTGCGTGCTACAAGGACAAGTCTACTAAGATGATACTTTTGACCAAGTTTCAGCACTACTTATAAAGACTTTTTATTTCAAATTTGGAATGGTAGTCACCTTAGAACTGCTTCCTAGTATAAATTACCACATATATAAAAAATACCCCTGGTTTTTACTTTCTCAAGTGCTACAAGCGCGTTAGATGGAGTCCTTTCCAGGGTTATTACATCTGGTTCATAACTTGCACTGCTGGGATTGTATTGGTTTTGTGTGCTACAAGGACAAGTCTACTAAGATGATACTTTTGACCAAGTTTCAGCACTACTTATATAGACTTTTTATTTCAAATTTGGAATGGTAGTCACCTTAAACTGCTTCCTAGTATAAATTACCACATATATAAAAAATACCCCTGGTTTTTACTTTCTCAAGTGCTACAAGCGCGTTAGATGGAGTCCTTTCCAGGGTTATTACGCCTGGTTCATAACTTGCACTGATGAGACTGTATTGGTTTTGCGTGCTACAAGGACAAGTCTACTAAGATGATACTTTTGACCAAGTTTCAGCACTACTTATAAAGACTTTTTATTTCAAATTTGGAATGGTAGTCACCTTAGAACTGCTTCCTAGTATAAATTACCACATATATAAAAAATACCCCTGGTTTTTACTTTCTCAAGTGCTACAAGCGCGTTAGATGGAGTCCTTTCCAGGGTTATTACATCTGGTTCATAACTTGCACTGCTGGGATTGTATTGGTTTTGTGTGCTACAAGGACAAGTCTACTAAGATGATACTTTTGACCAAGTTTCAGCACTACTTATATAGACTTTTTATTTCAAATTTGGAATGGTAGTCACCTTAAACTGCTTCCTAGTATAAATTACCACATATATAAAAAATACCCCTGGTTTTTACTTTCTCAAGTGCTACAAGCGCGTTAGATGGAGTCCTTTCCAGGGTTATTACGCCTGGTTCATAACTTGCACTGATGAGACTGTATTGGTTTTGCGTGCTACAAGGACAAGTCTACTAAGATGATACTTTTGACCAAGTTTCAGCACTACTTATAAAGACTTTTTATTTCAAATTTGGAATGGTAGTCACCTTAGAACTGCTTCCTAGTATAAATTACCACATATATAAAAAATACCCCTGGTTTTTACTTTCTCAAGTGCTACAAGCGCGTTAGATGGAGTCCTTTCCAGGGTTATTACATCTGGTTCATAACTTGCACTGCTGGGATTGTATTGGTTTTGTGTGCTACAAGGACAAGTCTACTAAGATGATACTTTTGACCAAGTTTCAGCACTACTTATATAGACTTTTTATTTCAAATTTGGAATGGTAGTCACCTTAAACTGCTTCCTAGTATAAATTACCACATATATAAAAAATACCCCTGGTTTTTACTTTCTCAAGTGCTACAAGCGCGTTAGATGGAGTCCTTTCCAGGGTTATTACGCCTGGTTCATAACTTGCACTGATGAGACTGTATTGGTTTTGCGTGCTACAAGGACAAGTCTACTAAGATGATACTTTTGACCAAGTTTCAGCACTACTTATAAAGACTTTTTATTTCAAATTTGGAATGGTAGTCACCTTAGAACTGCTTCCTAGTATAAATTACCACATATATAAAAAATACCCCTGGTTTTTACTTTCTCAAGTGCTACAAGCGCGTTAGATGGAGTCCTTTCCAGGGTTATTACATCTGGTTCATAACTTGCACTGCTGGGATTGTATTGGTTTTGTGTGCTACAAGGACAAGTCTACTAAGATGATACTTTTGACCAAGTTTCAGCACTACTTATATAGACTTTTTATTTCAAATTTGGAATGGTAGTCACCTTAAACTGCTTCCTAGTATAAATTACCACATATATAAAAAATACCCCTGGTTTTTACTTTCTCAAGTGCTACAAGCGCGTTAGATGGAGTCCTTTCCAGGGTTATTACGCCTGGTTCATAACTTGCACTGATGAGACTGTATTGGTTTTGCGTGCTACAAGGACAAGTCTACTAAGATGATACTTTTGACCAAGTTTCAGCACTACTTATAAAGACTTTTTATTTCAAATTTGGAATGGTAGTCACCTTAGAACTGCTTCCTAGTATAAATTACCACATATATAAAAAATACCCCTGGTTTTTACTTTCTCAAGTGCTACAAGCGCGTTAGATGGAGTCCTTTCCAGGGTTATTACATCTGGTTCATAACTTGCACTGCTGGGATTGTATTGGTTTTGTGTGCTACAAGGACAAGTCTACTAAGATGATACTTTTGACCAAGTTTCAGCACTACTTATATAGACTTTTTATTTCAAATTTGGAATGGTAGTCACCTTAAACTGCTTCCTAGTATAAATTACCACATATATAAAAAATACCCCTGGTTTTTACTTTCTCAAGTGCTACAAGCGCGTTAGATGGAGTCCTTTCCAGGGTTATTACGCCTGGTTCATAACTTGCACTGATGAGACTGTATTGGTTTTGCGTGCTACAAGGACAAGTCTACTAAGATGATACTTTTGACCAAGTTTCAGCACTACTTATAAAGACTTTTTATTTCAAATTTGGAATGGTAGTCACCTTAGAACTGCTTCCTAGTATAAATTACCACATATATAAAAAATACCCCTGGTTTTTACTTTCTCAAGTGCTACAAGCGCGTTAGATGGAGTCCTTTCCAGGGTTATTACATCTGGTTCATAACTTGCACTGCTGGGATTGTATTGGTTTTGTGTGCTACAAGGACAAGTCTACTAAGATGATACTTTTGACCAAGTTTCAGCACTACTTATATAGACTTTTTATTTCAAATTTGGAATGGTAGTCACCTTAAACTGCTTCCTAGTATAAATTACCACATATATAAAAAATACCCCTGGTTTTTACTTTCTCAAGTGCTACAAGCGCGTTAGATGGAGTCCTTTCCAGGGTTATTACGCCTGGTTCATAACTTGCACTGATGAGACTGTATTGGTTTTGCGTGCTACAAGGACAAGTCTACTAAGATGATACTTTTGACCAAGTTTCAGCACTACTTATAAAGACTTTTTATTTCAAATTTGGAATGGTAGTCACCTTAGAACTGCTTCCTAGTATAAATTACCACATATATAAAAAATACCCCTGGTTTTTACTTTCTCAAGTGCTACAAGCGCGTTAGATGGAGTCCTTTCCAGGGTTATTACATCTGGTTCATAACTTGCACTGCTGGGATTGTATTGGTTTTGTGTGCTACAAGGACAAGTCTACTAAGATGATACTTTTGACCAAGTTTCAGCACTACTTATATAGACTTTTTATTTCAAATTTGGAATGGTAGTCACCTTAGAACTGCTTCCTAGTATAAATTACCACATATATAAAAAAATAAAACGCTTGGCAGGGGTTTCAAAATAATATTTTTGAATGGAAATAACGTTTCAAAATAATATTTTTGAGTGGAAATCACCTTTCTAAAATAATATTTTAAAGTTTAGAATCAAACTTCTGCCTCTAACAATGCAAACTAAAAATTAATTCATTTTTTAAAACGATATTCAAAAGTTAAATCATTATTTAAAAAAAATTAATAATGTTCGATAGTGACCCGAAGTCACGTGAAAGGTCTTTCATAGGCATAACGGGTCTTGCGAATTTTTAGCTCGAACTAGGCTTTGTCTCATCCCAACGATATTTCAATCGTAGCCCATCAGGGAAAATTGTTTTTGTGCTGCCCTTGGACCAGAGCCCGTAGGAATAGTCAATTACGCCTCAAGACCGATCTTCGCTTGTTTAGAAAATATAGAGAAGGATTGAAAGGAGTCCTTGCCAGGGTTATTAAGCCTGGTTCATAACTTGTACTGTTTCTGTGCTACAAGGACTCTACTATTTAAACTCCCAACCAGGGTTATATATAAAGCATTTAGCATTGAAATGTTGGATTGCAAATGTTGACAAGTCCACTTAAAAGTTAAAACTACTTGAAACACGATTTAAAAATAAAATGAAATTTCGAAATAATATTTTTGAATACAATAATATGGTGAATATTTTTGAATGGAAATAACATTTCAAAATAATATTTTTGAGTGGAAATCACCTTTTTAAAATAATATTTTAAAATTTAGAATCAAACTTCTGCCTCTAACAATGCAAACAAAAAATTAATTCATTTTTTATAACGATATTCAAAAGTTAAATCATTATTTAAAAAAAAATTAATAATGTTCGATAGTGACCCGAAGTCACGTGAAAGGTCTTTCATAGGCATAACGGGTCTTGCGAATTTTTAGCTCGAACTAGGCTTTGTCTCATCCCAACGATATTTCAATCGTAGCCCATCAGGGAAAATTGTTTTTGTGCTGCCCTTGGACCAGAGCCCGTAGGAATAGTCAATTACGCCTCAAGACCGATCTTCGCTTGTTTAGAAAATATAGAGAAGGATTGATAGGAGTCCTTGCCAGGGTTATTAAGCCTGGTTAATTATATTGCTACATTGTGTGTGCTACAAGGACTTGTCAAAGAATAGAAGCGCTTGCCAGCGTTTATACCCCTGGTTTTTACTTTCTCAAGTGCTACAAGCGCGTTAGATGGAGTCCTTTCCAGGGTTATTACGCCTGGTTCATAACTTGCACTGATGAGACTGTATTGGTTTTGCGTGCTACAAGGACAAGTCTACTAAGATGATACTTTTGACCAAGTTTCAGCACTACTTATAAAGACTTTTTATTTCAAATTTGGAATGGTAGTCACCTTAGAACTGCTTCCTAGTATAAATTACCACATATATAAAAAATACCCCTGGTTTTTACTTTCTCAAGTGCTACAAGCGCGTTAGATGGAGTCCTTTCCAGGGTTATTACATCTGGTTCATAACTTGCACTGCTGGGATTGTATTGGTTTTGTGTGCTACAAGGACAAGTCTACTAAGATGATACTTTTGACCAAGTTTCAGCACTACTTATATAGACTTTTTATTTCAAATTTGGAATGGTAGTCACCTTAAACTGCTTCCTAGTATAAATTACCACATATATAAAAAATACCCCTGGTTTTTACTTTCTCAAGTGCTACAAGCGCGTTAGATGGAGTCCTTTCCAGGGTTATTACGCCTGGTTCATAACTTGCACTGATGAGACTGTATTGGTTTTGCGTGCTACAAGGACAAGTCTACTAAGATGATACTTTTGACCAAGTTTCAGCACTACTTATAAAGACTTTTTATTTCAAATTTGGAATGGTAGTCACCTTAGAACTGCTTCCTAGTATAAATTACCACATATATAAAAAATACCCCTGGTTTTTACTTTCTCAAGTGCTACAAGCGCGTTAGATGGAGTCCTTTCCAGGGTTATTACGCCTGGTTCATAACTTGCACTGATGAGACTGTATTGGTTTTGCGTGCTACAAGGACAAGTCTACTAAGATGATACTTTTGACCAAGTTTCAGCACTACTTATAAAGACTTTTTATTTCAAATTTGGAATGGTAGTCACCTTAAACTGCTTCCTAGTATAAATTACCACATATATAAAAAAATAAAACGCTTGGCAGGGGTTTCAAAATAATATTTTTGAATGGAAATAACGTTTCAAAATAATATTTTTGAGTGGAAATCACCTTTCTAAAATAATATTTTAAAGTTTAGAATCAAACTTCTGCCTCTAACAATGCAAACTAAAAATTAATTCATTTTTTAAAACGATATTCAAAAGTTAAATCATTATTTAAAAAAAAATTAATAATGTTCGATAGTGACCCGAAGTCACGTGAAAGGTCTTTCATAGGCATAACGGGTCTTGCGAATTTTTAGCTCGAACTAGGCTTTGTCTCATCCCAACGATATTTCAATCGTAGCCCATCAGGGAAAATTGTTTTTGTGCTGCCCTTGGACCAGAGCCCGTAGGAATAGTCAATTACGCCTCAAGACCGATCTTCGCTTGTTTAGAAAATATAGAGAAGGATTGATAGGAGTCCTTGCCAGGGTTATTAAGCCTGGTTAATTATATTGCTACATTGTGTGTGCTACAAGGACTTGTCAAAGAATAGAAGCGCTTGCCAGCGTTTATACCCCTGGTTTTTACTTTCTCAAGTGCTACAAGCGCGTTAGATGGAGTCCTTTCCAGGGTTATTACGCCTGGTTCATAACTTGCACTGATGAGACTGTATTGGTTTTGCGTGCTACAAGGACAAGTCTACTAAGATGATACTTTTGACCAAGTTTCAGCACTACTTATAAAGACTTTTTATTTCAAATTTGGAATGGTAGTCACCTTAGAACTGCTTCCTAGTATAAATTACCACATATATAAAAAATACCCCTGGTTTTTACTTTCTCAAGTGCTACAAGCGCGTTAGATGGAGTCCTTTCCAGGGTTATTACATCTGGTTCATAACTTGCACTGCTGGGATTGTATTGGTTTTGTGTGCTACAAGGACAAGTCTACTAAGATGATACTTTTGACCAAGTTTCAGCACTACTTATATAGACTTTTTATTTCAAATTTGGAATGGTAGTCACCTTAAACTGCTTCCTAGTATAAATTACCACATATATAAAAAATACCCCTGGTTTTTACTTTCTCAAGTGCTACAAGCGCGTTAGATGGAGTCCTTTCCAGGGTTATTACGCCTGGTTCATAACTTGCACTGATGAGACTGTATTGGTTTTGCGTGCTACAAGGACAAGTCTACTAAGATGATACTTTTGACCAAGTTTCAGCACTACTTATAAAGACTTTTTATTTCAAATTTGGAATGGTAGTCACCTTAGAACTGCTTCCTAGTATAAATTACCACATATATAAAAAATACCCCTGGTTTTTACTTTCTCAAGTGCTACAAGCGCGTTAGATGGAGTCCTTTCCAGGGTTATTACATCTGGTTCATAACTTGCACTGCTGGGATTGTATTGGTTTTGTGTGCTACAAGGACAAGTCTACTAAGATGATACTTTTGACCAAGTTTCAGCACTACTTATATAGACTTTTTATTTCAAATTTGGAATGGTAGTCACCTTAAACTGCTTCCTAGTATAAATTACCACATATATAAAAAATACCCCTGGTTTTTACTTTCTCAAGTGCTACAAGCGCGTTAGATGGAGTCCTTTCCAGGGTTATTACGCCTGGTTCATAACTTGCACTGATGAGACTGTATTGGTTTTGCGTGCTACAAGGACAAGTCTACTAAGATGATACTTTTGACCAAGTTTCAGCACTACTTATAAAGACTTTTTATTTCAAATTTGGAATGGTAGTCACCTTAGAACTGCTTCCTAGTATAAATTACCACATATATAAAAAATACCCCTGGTTTTTACTTTCTCAAGTGCTACAAGCGCGTTAGATGGAGTCCTTTCCAGGGTTATTACGCCTGGTTCATAACTTGCACTGATGAGACTGTATTGGTTTTGCGTGCTACAAGGACAAGTCTACTAAGATGATACTTTTGACCAAGTTTCAGCACTACTTATAAAGACTTTTTATTTCAAATTTGGAATGGTAGTCACCTTAAACTGCTTCCTAGTATAAATTACCACATATATAAAAAATACCCCTGGTTTTTACTTTCTCAAGTGCTACAAGCGCGTTAGATGGAGTCCTTTCCAGGGTTATTACGCCTGGTTCATAACTTGCACTGATGAGACTGTATTGGTTTTGCGTGCTACAAGGACAAGTCTACTAAGATGATACTTTTGACCAAGTTTCAGCACTACTTATAAAGACTTTTTATTTCAAATTTGGAATGGTAGTCACCTTAGAACTGCTTCCTAGTATAAATTACCACATATATAAAAAAATAAAACGCTTGGCAGGGGTTTCAAAATAATATTTTTGAATGGAAATAACGTTTCAAAATAATATTTTTGAGTGGAAATCACCTTTCTAAAATAATATTTTAAAGTTTAGAATCAAACTTCTGCCTCTAACAATGCAAACTAAAAATTAATTCATTTTTTAAAACGATATTCAAAAGTTAAATCATTATTTAAAAAAAAATTAATAATGTTCGATAGTGACCCGAAGTCACGTGAAAGGTCTTTCATAGGCATAACGGGTCTTGCGAATTTTTAGCTCGAACTAGGCTTTGTCTCATCCCAACGATATTTCAATCGTAGCCCATCAGGGAAAATTGTTTTTGTGCTGCCCTTGGACCAGAGCCCGTAGGAATAGTCAATTACGCCTCAAGACCGATCTTCGCTTGTTTAGAAAATATAGAGAAGGATTGAAAGGAGTCCTTGCCAGGGTTATTAAGCCTGGTTCATAACTTGTACTGTTTCTGTGCTACAAGGACTCTACTATTTAAACTCCCAACCAGGGTTATATATAAAGCATTTAGCATTGAAATGTTGGATTGCAAATGTTGACAAGTCCACTTAAAAGTTAAAACTACTTGAAACACGATTTAAAAATAAAATGAAATTTCGAAATAATATTTTTGAATACAATAATATGGTGAATATTTTTGAATACAATAATATGGTGAATATTTTTGAATGGAAATAACATTTCAAAATAATATTTTTGAGTGGAAATCACCTTTTTAAAATAATATTTTAAAATTTAGAATCAATCTTCTGCCTCTAACAATGCAAACAAAAAATTAATTCATTTTTTATAACGATATTCAAAAGTTAAATCATTATTTAAAAAAAAATTAATAATGTTCGATAGTGACCCGAAGTCACGTGAAAGGTCTTTCATAGGCATAACGGGTCTTGCGAATTTTTAGCTCGAACTAGGCTTTGTCTCATCCCAACGATATTTCAATCGTAGCCCATCAGGGAAAATTGTTTTTGTGCTGCCCTTGGACCAGAGCCCGTAGGAATAGTCAATTACGCCTCAAGACCGATCTTCGCTTGTTTAGAAAATATAGAGAAGGATTGATAGGAGTCCTTGCCAGGGTTATTAAGCCTGGTTAATTATATTGCTACATTGTGTGTGCTACAAGGACTTGTCAAAGAATAGAAGCGCTTGCCAGCGTTTATACCCCTGGTTTTTACTTTCTCAAGTGCTACAAGCGCGTTAGATGGAGTCCTTTCCAGGGTTATTACGCCTGGTTCATAACTTGCACTGATGAGACTGTATTGGTTTTGCGTGCTACAAGGACAAGTCTACTAAGATGATACTTTTGACCAAGTTTCAGCACTACTTATAAAGACTTTTTATTTCAAATTTGGAATGGTAGTCACCTTAGAACTGCTTCCTAGTATAAATTACCACATATATAAAAAATACCCCTGGTTTTTACTTTCTCAAGTGCTACAAGCGCGTTAGATGGAGTCCTTTCCAGGGTTATTACATCTGGTTCATAACTTGCACTGCTGGGATTGTATTGGTTTTGTGTGCTACAAGGACAAGTCTACTAAGATGATACTTTTGACCAAGTTTCAGCACTACTTATATAGACTTTTTATTTCAAATTTGGAATGGTAGTCACCTTAAACTGCTTCCTAGTATAAATTACCACATATATAAAAAATACCCCTGGTTTTTACTTTCTCAAGTGCTACAAGCGCGTTAGATGGAGTCCTTTCCAGGGTTATTACGCCTGGTTCATAACTTGCACTGATGAGACTGTATTGGTTTTGCGTGCTACAAGGACAAGTCTACTAAGATGATACTTTTGACCAAGTTTCAGCACTACTTATAAAGACTTTTTATTTCAAATTTGGAATGGTAGTCACCTTAGAACTGCTTCCTAGTATAAATTACCACATATATAAAAAATACCCCTGGTTTTTACTTTCTCAAGTGCTACAAGCGCGTTAGATGGAGTCCTTTCCAGGGTTATTACATCTGGTTCATAACTTGCACTGCTGGGATTGTATTGGTTTTGTGTGCTACAAGGACAAGTCTACTAAGATGATACTTTTGACCAAGTTTCAGCACTACTTATATAGACTTTTTATTTCAAATTTGGAATGGTAGTCACCTTAAACTGCTTCCTAGTATAAATTACCACATATATAAAAAATACCCCTGGTTTTTACTTTCTCAAGTGCTACAAGCGCGTTAGATGGAGTCCTTTCCAGGGTTATTACGCCTGGTTCATAACTTGCACTGATGAGACTGTATTGGTTTTGCGTGCTACAAGGACAAGTCTACTAAGATGATACTTTTGACCAAGTTTCAGCACTACTTATAAAGACTTTTTATTTCAAATTTGGAATGGTAGTCACCTTAGAACTGCTTCCTAGTATAAATTACCACATATATAAAAAATACCCCTGGTTTTTACTTTCTCAAGTGCTACAAGCGCGTTAGATGGAGTCCTTTCCAGGGTTATTACATCTGGTTCATAACTTGCACTGCTGGGATTGTATTGGTTTTGTGTGCTACAAGGACAAGTCTACTAAGATGATACTTTTGACCAAGTTTCAGCACTACTTATATAGACTTTTTATTTCAAATTTGGAATGGTAGTCACCTTAAACTGCTTCCTAGTATAAATTACCACATATATAAAAAATACCCCTGGTTTTTACTTTCTCAAGTGCTACAAGCGCGTTAGATGGAGTCCTTTCCAGGGTTATTACGCCTGGTTCATAACTTGCACTGATGAGACTGTATTGGTTTTGCGTGCTACAAGGACAAGTCTACTAAGATGATACTTTTGACCAAGTTTCAGCACTACTTATAAAGACTTTTTATTTCAAATTTGGAATGGTAGTCACCTTAGAACTGCTTCCTAGTATAAATTACCACATATATAAAAAATACCCCTGGTTTTTACTTTCTCAAGTGCTACAAGCGCGTTAGATGGAGTCCTTTCCAGGGTTATTACATCTGGTTCATAACTTGCACTGCTGGGATTGTATTGGTTTTGTGTGCTACAAGGACAAGTCTACTAAGATGATACTTTTGACCAAGTTTCAGCACTACTTATATAGACTTTTTATTTCAAATTTGGAATGGTAGTCACCTTAAACTGCTTCCTAGTATAAATTACCACATATATAAAAAATACCCCTGGTTTTTACTTTCTCAAGTGCTACAAGCGCGTTAGATGGAGTCCTTTCCAGGGTTATTACGCCTGGTTCATAACTTGCACTGATGAGACTGTATTGGTTTTGCGTGCTACAAGGACAAGTCTACTAAGATGATACTTTTGACCAAGTTTCAGCACTACTTATAAAGACTTTTTATTTCAAATTTGGAATGGTAGTCACCTTAGAACTGCTTCCTAGTATAAATTACCACATATATAAAAAATACCCCTGGTTTTTACTTTCTCAAGTGCTACAAGCGCGTTAGATGGAGTCCTTTCCAGGGTTATTACATCTGGTTCATAACTTGCACTGCTGGGATTGTATTGGTTTTGTGTGCTACAAGGACAAGTCTACTAAGATGATACTTTTGACCAAGTTTCAGCACTACTTATATAGACTTTTTATTTCAAATTTGGAATGGTAGTCACCTTAAACTGCTTCCTAGTATAAATTACCACATATATAAAAAATACCCCTGGTTTTTACTTTCTCAAGTGCTACAAGCGCGTTAGATGGAGTCCTTTCCAGGGTTATTACGCCTGGTTCATAACTTGCACTGATGAGACTGTATTGGTTTTGCGTGCTACAAGGACAAGTCTACTAAGATGATACTTTTGACCAAGTTTCAGCACTACTTATAAAGACTTTTTATTTCAAATTTGGAATGGTAGTCACCTTAGAACTGCTTCCTAGTATAAATTACCACATATATAAAAAATACCCCTGGTTTTTACTTTCTCAAGTGCTACAAGCGCGTTAGATGGAGTCCTTTCCAGGGTTATTACATCTGGTTCATAACTTGCACTGCTGGGATTGTATTGGTTTTGTGTGCTACAAGGACAAGTCTACTAAGATGATACTTTTGACCAAGTTTCAGCACTACTTATATAGACTTTTTATTTCAAATTTGGAATGGTAGTCACCTTAGAACTGCTTCCTAGTATAAATTACCACATATATAAAAAAATAAAACGCTTGGCAGGGGTTTCAAAATAATATTTTTGAATGGAAATAACGTTTCAAAATAATATTTTTGAGTGGAAATCACCTTTCTAAAATAATATTTTAAAGTTTAGAATCAAACTTCTGCCTCTAACAATGCAAACTAAAAATTAATTCATTTTTTAAAACGATATTCAAAAGTTAAATCATTATTTAAAAAAAATTAATAATGTTCGATAGTGACCCGAAGTCACGTGAAAGGTCTTTCATAGGCATAACGGGTCTTGCGAATTTTTAGCTCGAACTAGGCTTTGTCTCATCCCAACGATATTTCAATCGTAGCCCATCAGGGAAAATTGTTTTTGTGCTGCCCTTGGACCAGAGCCCGTAGGAATAGTCAATTACGCCTCAAGACCGATCTTCGCTTGTTTAGAAAATATAGAGAAGGATTGAAAGGAGTCCTTGCCAGGGTTATTAAGCCTGGTTCATAACTTGTACTGTTTCTGTGCTACAAGGACTCTACTATTTAAACTCCCAACCAGGGTTATATATAAAGCATTTAGCATTGAAATGTTGGATTGCAAATGTTGACAAGTCCACTTAAAAGTTAAAACTACTTGAAACACGATTTAAAAATAAAATGAAATTTCGAAATAATATTTTTGAATACAATAATATGGTGAATATTTTTGAATGGAAATAACATTTCAAAATAATATTTTTGAGTGGAAATCACCTTTTTAAAATAATATTTTAAAATTTAGAATCAAACTTCTGCCTCTAACAATGCAAACAAAAAATTAATTCATTTTTTATAACGATATTCAAAAGTTAAATCATTATTTAAAAAAAAATTAATAATGTTCGATAGTGACCCGAAGTCACGTGAAAGGTCTTTCATAGGCATAACGGGTCTTGCGAATTTTTAGCTCGAACTAGGCTTTGTCTCATCCCAACGATATTTCAATCGTAGCCCATCAGGGAAAATTGTTTTTGTGCTGCCCTTGGACCAGAGCCCGTAGGAATAGTCAATTACGCCTCAAGACCGATCTTCGCTTGTTTAGAAAATATAGAGAAGGATTGATAGGAGTCCTTGCCAGGGTTATTAAGCCTGGTTAATTATATTGCTACATTGTGTGTGCTACAAGGACTTGTCAAAGAATAGAAGCGCTTGCCAGCGTTTATACCCCTGGTTTTTACTTTCTCAAGTGCTACAAGCGCGTTAGATGGAGTCCTTTCCAGGGTTATTACGCCTGGTTCATAACTTGCACTGATGAGACTGTATTGGTTTTGCGTGCTACAAGGACAAGTCTACTAAGATGATACTTTTGACCAAGTTTCAGCACTACTTATAAAGACTTTTTATTTCAAATTTGGAATGGTAGTCACCTTAGAACTGCTTCCTAGTATAAATTACCACATATATAAAAAATACCCCTGGTTTTTACTTTCTCAAGTGCTACAAGCGCGTTAGATGGAGTCCTTTCCAGGGTTATTACATCTGGTTCATAACTTGCACTGCTGGGATTGTATTGGTTTTGTGTGCTACAAGGACAAGTCTACTAAGATGATACTTTTGACCAAGTTTCAGCACTACTTATATAGACTTTTTATTTCAAATTTGGAATGGTAGTCACCTTAAACTGCTTCCTAGTATAAATTACCACATATATAAAAAAATAAAACGCTTGGCAGGGGTTTCAAAATAATATTTTTGAATGGAAATAACGTTTCAAAATAATATTTTTGAGTGGAAATCACCTTTCTAAAATAATATTTTAAAGTTTAGAATCAAACTTCTGCCTCTAACAATGCAAACAAAAAATTAATTCATTTTTTATAACGATATTCAAAAGTTAAATCATTATTTAAAAAAAAATTAATAATGTTCGATAGTGACCCGAAGTCACGTGAAAGGTCTTTCATAGGCATAACGGGTCTTGCGAATTTTTAGCTCGAACTAGGCTTTGTCTCATCCCAACGATATTTCAATCGTAGCCCATCAGGGAAAATTGTTTTTGTGCTGCCCTTGGACCAGAGCCCGTAGGAATAGTCAATTACGCCTCAAGACCGATCTTCGCTTGTTTAGAAAATATAGAGAAGGATTGAAAGGAGTCCTTGCCAGGGTTATTAAGCCTGGTTCATAACTTGTACTGTTTCTGTGCTACAAGGACTCTACTATTTAAACTCCCAACCAGGGTTATATATAAAGCATTTAGCATTGAAATGTTGGATTGCAAATGTTGACAAGTCCACTTAAAAGTTAAAACTACTTGAAACACGATTTAAAAATAAAATGAAATTTCGAAATAATATTTTTGAATACAATAATATGGTGAATATTTTTGAATGGAAATAACATTTCAAAATAATATTTTTGAGTGGAAATCACCTTTTTAAAATAATATTTTAAAGTTTAGAATCAAACTTCTGCCTCTAACAATGCAAACTAAAAATTAATTCATTTTTTATAACGATATTCAAAAGTTAAATCATTATTTAAAAAAAAAATTAATAATGTTCGATAGTGACCCGAAGTCACGTGAAAGGTCTTTCATAGGCATAACGGGTCTTGCGAATTTTTAGCTCGAACTAGGCTTTGTCTCATCCCAACGATATTTCAATCGTAGCCCATCAGGGAAAATTGTTTTTGTGCTGCCCTTGGACCAGAGCCCGTAGGAATAGTCAATTACGCCTCAAGACCGATCTTCGCTTGTTTAGAAAATATAGAGAAGGATTGATAGGAGTCCTTGCCAGGGTTATTAAGCCTGGTTAATTATATTGCTACATTTTGTGTGCTACAAGGACTTGTCAAAGAATAGAAGCGCTTGCCAGCGTTTATACCCCTGGTTTTTACTTTCTCAAGTGCTACAAGCGCGTTAGATGGAGTCCTTTCCAGGGTTATTACGCCTGGTTCATAACTTGCACTGATGAGACTGTATTGGTTTTGCGTGCTACAAGGACAAGTCTACTAAGATGATACTTTTGACCAAGTTTCAGCACTACTTATAAAGACTTTTTATTTCAAATTTGGAATGGTAGTCACCTTAGAACTGCTTCCTAGTATAAATTACCACATATATAAAAAATACCCCTGGTTTTTACTTTCTCAAGTAACACAAGCGCGTTAGATGGAGTCCTTTCCAGGGTTATTACATCTGGTTCATAACTTGCACTGCTGGGATTGTATTGGTTTTGTGTGCTACAAGGACAAGTCTACTAAGATGATACTTTTGACCAAGTTTCAGCACTACTTATATAGACTTTTTATTTCAAATTTGGAATGGTAGTCACCTTAAACTGCTTCCTAGTATAAATTACCACATATATAAAAAAATAAAACGCTTGGCAGGGGTTTCAAAATAATATTTTTGAATGGAAATAACGTTTCAAAATAATATTTTTGAGTGGAAATCACCTTTCTAAAATAATATTTTAAAGTTTAGAATCAAACTTCTGCCTCTAACAATGCAAACTAAAAATTAATTCATTTTTTAAAACGATATTCAAAAGTTAAATCATTATTTAAAAAAAAAATTAATAATGTTCGATAGTGACCCGAAGTCACGTGAAAGGTCTTTCATAGGCATAACGGGTCTTGCGAATTTTTAGCTCGAACTAGGCTTTGTCTCATCCCAACGATATTTCAATCGTAGCCCATCAGGGAAAATTGTTTTTGTGCTGCCCTTGGACCAGAGCCCGTAGGAATAGTCAATTACGCCTCAAGACCGATCTTCGCTTGTTTAGAAAATATAGAGAAGGATTGAAAGGAGTCCTTGCCAGGGTTATTAAGCCTGGTTCATAACTTGTACTGTTTCTGTGCTACAAGGACTCTACTATTTAAACTCCCAACCAGGGTTATATATAAAGCATTTAGCATTGAAATGTTGGATTGCAAATGTTGACAAGTCCACTTAAAAGTTAAAACTACTTGAAACACGATTTAAAAATAAAATGAAATTTCGAAATAATATTTTTGAATACAATAATATGGTGAATATTTTTGAATACAATAATATGGTGAATATTTTTGAATGGAAATAACATTTCAAAATAATATTTTTGAGTGGAAATCACCTTTTTAAAATAATATTTTAAAATTTAGAATCAAACTTCTGCCTCTAACAATGCAAACAAAAAATTAATTCATTTTTTATAACGATATTCAAAAGTTAAATCATTATTTAAAAAAAAATTAATAATGTTCGATAGTGACCCGAAGTCACGTGAAAGGTCTTTCATAGGCATAACGGGTCTTGCGAATTTTTAGCTCGAACTAGGCTTTGTCTCATCCCAACGATATTTCAATCGTAGCCCATCAGGGAAAATTGTTTTTGTGCTGCCCTTGGACCAGAGCCCGTAGGAATAGTCAATTACGCCTCAAGACCGATCTTCGCTTGTTTAGAAAATATAGAGAAGGATTGATAGGAGTCCTTGCCAGGGTTATTAAGCCTGGTTAATTATATTGCTACATTGTGTGTGCTACAAGGACTTGTCCAGTGGCGGACTGGCCCACCTGTCGCTGTATAGGGGTTACAGGTGGGCCCCTCGAAATTTAATTCGTTGGGCCCCCGAAAGTTACTTCGTTGGGCCTCCCAAAAGCTATTATGTTGGGCCACCCGAAAGTTATTTCGTTGGGCCCTCAGTGAAAATGGACCAAGGGGCTCAAAAGACGTGAAAAAGCATGATTTTCATAGGAAATGTAGTTTGTTTTTTTGTTTTTTTCTTTGCCAAGGGGTTTTATACAAGCCCTTGACACAGAGCTCCTGCGAGGCTATTTATTTCTTAAATTTGTGTGAAAAGGGTCGATTAATTTGACAAATTTAGTGCTGAGCTATATTAGACGGACGCGGGCCGCGGACGTGGACCTCCTATTCGGCAGACTTCTCGATAAATCGCTGACCTTTTTAGAAAAAAGGTTAAGTGCTGCCTAAGTAAAACTTATAGGGCCCTGAAATGAAGTAATTGTACAGTACTATTCGACGTAGAATTCAGAGCCAAATTGAATGGTGCAAAGCGCAACTCTACAGCTCTTATGGATGATGAGACAACTGCGATAAACAGTTTTACCCCCACGTATCTTCAGTTTATCGTTATCATCTCTTAATTTGTTAGTTATGTTAACTTGCACAATATACTGAACCATTGCATTAACATTTGAATTCTACGTCGAATGGTTCAGGTTATTTAATTACAGATCTTATAAATTCTGTCTCTTGAATTCTACGTCGAATGGTTCAGGTTATTTAATTACAGATCTTATAAATTCTGTCTCTGTATCTTTTTTAGACTGTATTAGCTTTAAAAAGGTTTGAGGTATCTGCCCAATAGAAAGTCAAAGTCCTCCGACTAGTCTGTGTCGTAGCCGGTCGTAGCTATAACTATGGTTTTTGGTCAATTTACTTCGGTTATAAATAATCACTGATTTCGCTGTATTATGAATGAAACATCTTATCGAAACGAATAGCAAAGCTTAGAATAGGATTTCGAGTGGGAGAAAATAGAGACATACTTAATTAACTTAATAACTCTCTTATTGAAAAAGTAAAATACCAGAATGAGTAATCAAACAATATAATTGAATTGATTGTGATTTCAAATGGAATTTTTAAAAATATATGCGATAAAATCTAATCTTTCCGGGATCAAGTATTTTCATCCAATGATTCAATTGAGGAATGCAGCTAAAATAACATTCTCCACGCCGTCATATATTTAACCCACTACCTTGATAAATTTATTTGGTGATGTTGTAGGTACAAACAATCAATGTGCTTACTGGAGTCCGTAGCTCAGTAATTAACTAGCTAGCCAATTATGTATCTTAAAAATGTATATTAACCAACCATTATTACATTATATAAATTGTTTTTTTTTTATATTTTAAGAATATTTAAAACGAAAAAGTGTATTTCTGTTAGAATGATTCGTTTTCGTGACAACATGTATTTTAAAAAAAACTTCTGTGGTTTGCGATTCATGTTTTAATTAAGGTTCATTATTTTTAATTATTCATTAATTCCATTTTTGATCTACTTTACATTTTTAAAATACTTTATCAAATTTTCCGGCCAATGGCAGGTGATTGCTTTGTAAATGAAAGCTTATGGGGTTTATGAAACACATTTCTGGACGGTGAATTTTTTGAGCGCTTATCTAAAAAAATTTGAAATCATCTGCTGGCAATTCAATGTAAAAAATAACTTTTTATTTCATTCATCTTCATCTTTACCTACCTACCTATCTTTACTCATATCCTATTTAGACTACCGGCTGCCCAGATCGGAAAGGTTATTTGTTTCAAACTATCACTTTACAATAATTGGAGACTTTTTGGGCTTGCGGGTGAATTTTTTTGTGGGCCCCAAGACAGTGGGCTACAGGTGAGCTCCGAGTACCCCAGTCCGCCTCTGGACTTGTCAAAGAATAGAAGCGCTTGCCAGCGTTTATACCCCTGGTTTTTACTTTCTCAAGTGCTACAAGCGCGTTAGATGGAGTCCTTTCCAGGGTTATTACGCCTGGTTCATAACTTGCACTGATGAGACTGTATTGGTTTTGCGTGCTACAAGGACAAGTCTACTAAGATGATACTTTTGACCAAGTTTCAGCACTACTTATAAAGACTTTTTATTTCAAATTTGGAATGGTAGTCACCTTAGAACTGCTTCCTAGTATAAATTACCACATATATAAAAAATACCCCTGGTTTTTACTTTCTCAAGTGCTACAAGCGCGTTAGATGGAGTCCTTTCCAGGGTTATTACATCTGGTTCATAACTTGCACTGCTGGGATTGTATTGGTTTTGTGTGCTACAAGGACAAGTCTACTAAGATGATACTTTTGACCAAGTTTCAGCACTACTTATATAGACTTTTTATTTCAAATTTGGAATGGTAGTCACCTTAAACTGCTTCCTAGTATAAATTACCACATATATAAAAAATACCCCTGGTTTTTACTTTCTCAAGTGCTACAAGCGCGTTAGATGGAGTCCTTTCCAGGGTTATTACGCCTGGTTCATAACTTGCACTGATGAGACTGTATTGGTTTTGCGTGCTACAAGGACAAGTCTACTAAGATGATACTTTTGACCAAGTTTCAGCACTACTTATAAAGACTTTTTATTTCAAATTTGGAATGGTAGTCACCTTAGAACTGCTTCCTAGTATAAATTACCACATATATAAAAAATACCCCTGGTTTTTACTTTCTCAAGTGCTACAAGCGCGTTAGATGGAGTCCTTTCCAGGGTTATTACATCTGGTTCATAACTTGCACTGCTGGGATTGTATTGGTTTTGTGTGCTACAAGGACAAGTCTACTAAGATGATACTTTTGACCAAGTTTCAGCACTACTTATATAGACTTTTTATTTCAAATTTGGAATGGTAGTCACCTTAAACTGCTTCCTAGTATAAATTACCACATATATAAAAAATACCCCTGGTTTTTACTTTCTCAAGTGCTACAAGCGCGTTAGATGGAGTCCTTTCCAGGGTTATTACGCCTGGTTCATAACTTGCACTGATGAGACTGTATTGGTTTTGCGTGCTACAAGGACAAGTCTACTAAGATGATACTTTTGACCAAGTTTCAGCACTACTTATAAAGACTTTTTATTTCAAATTTGGAATGGTAGTCACCTTAGAACTGCTTCCTAGTATAAATTACCACATATATAAAAAATACCCCTGGTTTTTACTTTCTCAAGTGCTACAAGCGCGTTAGATGGAGTCCTTTCCAGGGTTATTACATCTGGTTCATAACTTGCACTGCTGGGATTGTATTGGTTTTGTGTGCTACAAGGACAAGTCTACTAAGATGATACTTTTGACCAAGTTTCAGCACTACTTATATAGACTTTTTATTTCAAATTTGGAATGGTAGTCACCTTAAACTGCTTCCTAGTATAAATTACCACATATATAAAAAATACCCCTGGTTTTTACTTTCTCAAGTGCTACAAGCGCGTTAGATGGAGTCCTTTCCAGGGTTATTACGCCTGGTTCATAACTTGCACTGATGAGACTGTATTGGTTTTGCGTGCTACAAGGACAAGTCTACTAAGATGATACTTTTGACCAAGTTTCAGCACTACTTATAAAGACTTTTTATTTCAAATTTGGAATGGTAGTCACCTTAGAACTGCTTCCTAGTATAAATTACCACATATATAAAAAATACCCCTGGTTTTTACTTTCTCAAGTGCTACAAGCGCGTTAGATGGAGTCCTTTCCAGGGTTATTACATCTGGTTCATAACTTGCACTGCTGGGATTGTATTGGTTTTGTGTGCTACAAGGACAAGTCTACTAAGATGATACTTTTGACCAAGTTTCAGCACTACTTATATAGACTTTTTATTTCAAATTTGGAATGGTAGTCACCTTAAACTGCTTCCTAGTATAAATTACCACATATATAAAAAAATAAAACGCTTGGCAGGGGTTTCAAAATAATATTTTTGAATGGAAATAACGTTTCAAAATAATATTTTTGAGTGGAAATCACCTTTCTAAAATAATATTTTAAAGTTTAGAATCAAACTTCTGCCTCTAACAATGCAAACTAAAAATTAATTCATTTTTTAAAACGATATTCAAAAGTTAAATCATTATTTAAAAAAAAAATTAATAATGTTCGATAGTGACCCGAAGTCACGTGAAAGGTCTTTCATAGGCATAACGGGTCTTGCGAATTTTTAGCTCGAACTAGGCTTTGTCTCATCCCAACGATATTTCAATCGTAGCCCATCAGGGAAAATTGTTTTTGTGCTGCCCTTGGACCAGAGCCCGTAGGAATAGTCAATTACGCCTCAAGACCGATCTTCGCTTGTTTAGAAAATATAGAGAAGGATTGAAAGGAGTCCTTGCCAGGGTTATTAAGCCTGGTTCATAACTTGTACTGTTTCTGTGCTACAAGGACTCTACTATTTAAACTCCCAACCAGGGTTATATATAAAGCATTTAGCATTGAAATGTTGGATTGCAAATGTTGACAAGTCCACTTAAAAGTTAAAACTACTTGAAACACGATTTAAAAATAAAATGAAATTTCGAAATAATATTTTTGAATACAATAATATGGTGAATATTTTTGAATGGAAATAACATTTCAAAATAATATTTTTGAGTGGAAATCACCTTTTTAAAATAATATTTTAAAGTTTAGAAGCAAACTTCTGCCTCTAACAATGCAAACTAAAAATTAATTCATTTTTTAAAACGATATTCAAAAGTTAAATCATTATTTAAAAAAAAAAATTAATAATGTTCGATAGTGACCCGAAGTCACGTGAAAGGTCTTTCATAGGCATAACGGGTCTTGCGAATTTTTAGCTCGAACTAGGCTTTGTCTCATCCCAACGATATTTCAATCGTAGCCCATCAGGGAAAATTGTTTTTGTGCTGCCCTTGGACCAGAGCCCGTAGGAATAGTCAATTACGCCTCAAGACCGATCTTCGCTTGTTTAGAAAATATAGAGAAGGATTGAAAGGAGTCCTTGCCAGGGTTATTAAGCCTGGTTAATTATAGTGCTACATTTTGTGTGCTACAAGGACTTGTCAAAGAATAGAAGCGCTTGCCAGCGTTTATACCCCTGGTTTTTACTTTCTCAAGTGCTACAAGCGCGTTAGATGGAGTCCTTTCCAGGGTTATTACGCCTGGTTCATAACTTGCACTGATGAGACTGTATTGGTTTTGCGTGCTACAAGGACAAGTCTACTAAGATGATACTTTTGACCAAGTTTCAGCACTACTTATAAAGACTTTTTATTTCAAATTTGGAATGGTAGTCACCTTAGAACTGCTTCCTAGTATAAATTACCACATATATAAAAAATACCCCTGGTTTTTACTTTCTCAAGTGCTACAAGCGCGTTAGATGGAGTCCTTTCCAGGGTTATTACATCTGGTTCATAACTTGCACTGCTGGGATTGTATTGGTTTTGTGTGCTACAAGGACAAGTCTACTAAGATGATACTTTTGACCAAGTTTCAGCACTACTTATATAGACTTTTTATTTCAAATTTGGAATGGTAGTCACCTTAGAACTGCTTCCTAGTATAAATTACCACATATATAAAAAAATATCCCTGGTTTCTTTATGCCTAGCAGGATTTCCGATTGACAGCAACGTCATTGAGGGACAATTTATGGCAGAGATAGGCCTAGTTCTCGATCGGCCTGCATTCTGGTTTCGCTTGGGTTCAGACCTTCCCAAAGCAAGTGATATCTCTGTCCCAAGAATTCACCAGGAAGGAATTTTCTATCCAATGAATCCGTATTATGCTCCTCCTCGTTTTTAATATCCTTCTCATGGTGTTGTGTAAAAATTATTCTTCGATTGGCGTGTTCTAAAAAACATATACTTTAAAATTTTTTGAGGAAATAAACGGATTGAAGTGAGGGAAAAATTAGTCTATATCACAATATTGTAACAAAAATTACATGGTGTGACATTTAAGACGATTTTTCGTGAAGCATTGCAGCATAAGTGGTGTTGTATGAGCTTCTTGGTCTTTCAAGTTTTCCTTGTCTTGTAGGTTTTTTCACATCTGTTGCTCTCGAAGGGCAATTCCCTTATAAAAAAATACCATTAACTATAATTAATAGACATGGATAGACCTATTGGTATTGATACTAATGTAGTATTTATAATATTCGTTTTAAAGAGGAAAAAGTGAAACATTTTATCCAATGAATAAGAATGGAAATAAACCTTGATTTTGATTGAGGGATCGATTTTGTGGTTTTTGAGGATTAGGAAATAATAGTATAAAACGTTTTGTTACTAATAACAACATAATAAAATCGTCATCACCATTAATTATTTACTTTTATTTCTCGTGTACAAATATTTCTTTAAACACAGATTGCGATTCAAAAAGATGGAAGAAGTTCCCAACTTTTGTAACAATATTAAGATGGAAAACGATCAGAACTATCGGGGGTATCCGATCACATATTCTACCATTCCAGAAGGTGTCATAATAAAGGAGGAACGGACATCGGACGAAGAGGACTACGGTGAGTTAAGACTAGTCGCCTATTCGCCCTTACCACACGGTGTCATCAAGGATGAACCACAAACTGGATATGTTTATGATGAAGATGTCCAGGTAATCATTAAAGCTAGTTCTTTTCAGATCTTTCCCTCTTATTTATTGTATTCAACTTTTGATTACCCTACAGGCTTTTCCAATACAACACCAGCAAGTGATTGCTTCCTCCTAATAGTCCCAGGCTCCGTCATTTCGCTCGCTAATACTGCTCGAGACCGCGGTCGGCGAATCATCAACAGCAGGTTTTTCAAATAAATCTACCTTTATTCCAAGATGTACAAATAAAATCATTTGATTCGTACTTTTCTTCTAAATACAGATCATGAAAATGGAACGAAACAAGGCACCGACCGGTTGCAAACAGGAAAGCGAAAGAGAACTACTTTAAGAACATGGGTTCGAAAACTATTACACAATTCAAAGGTTGAACTTTTCTATTCCATATAATACAAATTTTATACATGTATTATAATATACTATTTGTAACTAAACGTTTTTACACTGAATACAGAAACTGCTAGAAGGGAAGCTGAAAAAAACTACAGGAATGAATCAAATAGTGTCCACCAGCAGCCAACAAAGTCTTCTAAAGCATTTGAACCGAATCAACAATTTATCTGGCTTTAATGCTGGGAAATCAGGTGGGGAGCGAAGGACTGCGGTGGATTTTATGGAAGATAAGAGCAATACCAGGGAGGAGGAGGTATGTGTCATTGTATTTTACAGACAATGCCACACAATGAATTTATTTCATCTTTACTTCTTCTTTTTTTATGTAGTTTACCAAAAACGATGACCAAATTGAGCATTCATCTCTCGAGGATATCGATTCTTCTGGTATATCCTCGCTTTATTTCAGGCTAATTGTTATCCATCACATGTATTATTTAATATTTTTTTCTTTTTGCTGGGGAGCAAGCTTCTCAACCAAAACAAAACGCCGCTGGAAAACCTATACCGAAAGCTTATCATTTCAATGAAACAGGTAGCGTAAAAATGTTAAATTAATTTTCGAATTGGTTCACCTAAATTCAGTATATTTAAAGAAAAACAATATTAATTTAAGACTTGAAATGTTTTATTTAAATACTCTTCTACAGATCGTCCTTATGAATGTGAGAATTGTGGACGCTCATACAAGTATAAATATAACTTGATAAATCACTTGAACGAAGAATGTGGAGTTGAGTCACATATTCCTTGCTCTGTGTGCGGCAATCAGTTCAAAAGAAAATATACACTCCGGAGGCACCTCAAAAATATCCATAAGATCGATCATTCTAAGTTAGAAGCATTTGGAATAGGTAATAACAGTTTTCTTTTTCTTGGGAATAAAATATAGAAAATAATTCATGTTTGTGCATTTAGTACGGAATATACGACCTGGTAACCTTCCTTTCAAGTGCAACAAGTGTGATAAATCCTACAAACGAAAGCAACACCTTGATGCGCACTTGACCCACGATTGTGGATTGGATCCTACTTTTCAATGCATCCAGTGCGAATACAGGGCAAAGAGAAAAAACAACCTCAAAGCTCACCTTATCAACGTTCATAACGTTGATCGCTCTCAGTTGGTCAACTTTGGAGCTGGTTATGGTAATACATTTATTGTCCTTCTCAATTTGTTGTATTTAGTATTTTATCTTTTTTGTAATATTATTGTTTTGACTACAACAGTGCCTTGTCCTGTTCAACCTTTCAAATGTGAGAAGTGTGACCGTACTTACAAGACGAAGTCAAGCCTGAGTCAGCATCTGAAGTACGAGTGTGGTTTGGATCCTTCATTCGCCTGCACCCAGTGCGATTTTAAGAGTAAACAGAAAAGCGGCCTCAGAAGCCATCTCAGAGGCGTTCATGGCGAAGGTCCTTCCCAGCTTAAATAGCTTAAACAATCTCTCATTCCGTATTATTGTCTCGTGCCCTGCCTCATAATAGGAGCCTCATTTTTGGTTTTTTGATTGGAAACATTATTCAAATCTAGTGAAATATTTGAATAATACACATTTAAAAAGCAGGCCCGTTTCAAAGGCATTGTGTAATATCAATGGACTAAATTTTTAACTTGAAGGTTTCGTGCTTTTAATATTGTTAAAAGTCAATATTATGTGGTGTACCTCAGTTTCTCTAGAATTTGATTTTTATGCATTTTCACAAAGGAAATAGTTAATTTGCAACATTTGGCTGGTAGACTGAGCAAACTAGTGGTTACGATCTTAAGGTGTGGTTACAAACAATCATAAAACCACCTCTCTTTAGACTTGTTCATTATGAAACCATAAAAATATCATAATCGCCGTTGTTGCTGTCGATCGACCGATGTCTAAACTGGTAGTGATCAATTTGTAAACTGGAATTTTTAAAACTGCATTAGTTTCAGATAGGATAGTAGGAAGTTACATGAAAAATCTTATTGCAAAATGTATTTTTCTTGTGTTTAGGCGCTCACTATACCTATTATATTAGTTAGTTCGTCAACACTTTTCACATTCAAATGAAAGTACGGGACGGATGTTCAATGCTGTAAATCAAAGCCAGGTTAGTGCAAGGCAGAAGAGTGAATTGACGATAAAATTCCCAGGCTTCCTAATGGGGAAGACCGCCGCAAGCATGAACATTGGTGAGATGATATTGAAGAGTGCTTTTCTGTGCAGCCCGATAATCGCATAGGTTACAGAGGAATGACGGATCCACACCACACTCGAAGTTCAAATGCCGTTTCAGGCTCTGTTTCGACCCATAGGATCGCCCACACTTGTCACATTTGAAGGGTTGCACAGGGCGGACAACTGGTGCTGTGTAAAATAATACAAGATTACTCAAGAATAAGAATGCAATTTGTGTATGGAAATGAGAGAAAAAGTAACTACCAGCAGCTCCAAATGCACCAAACTGAGAGCGATTCACACAATGGACGTTGATGAGATGATCTTTAAGATTGCATTTTTGCCTTGCTCGGTATTCACACTGACTGCAGGGAAAAGATGGATCTAATCCACATTCAAAGGTCAAGTGCTGGGTCAGACCAGACTTAAATTTGTAGGTTTTCCCACACTTGGCGCACTTAAAAGGAGATGTAGGCCGGATCTTCGGTCCTATCCAAACGATTTCATAAGGCTTAGTTAGAAAAAGAACATTATGCTCTTTGTAAAAGAAACAACTATATACCTGCTCCAAATGTGGAAAGTTGAGATCGCTCCACGTTATGAATTTTCATAAGATGCTTCTGGAGATCGTATTTCTTCTTGTATAGATTGCTGCACTCTTTGCAAGGAAATTGTGGCTCAGTTCCGCAAATATCCAAATGCTGTTTCAAATATTTCTTTAGTTTGAAAGAACTTTCACAATTTTTGCATTTAAATGGCTTTTTTTTTCTTCGAAAAAGGAGTTAATAAAGATGTTTATAGTTTGATAAGAAAGAATTGTATTTCATAGGTTACCTTTGTTCTCTTCGAGATGACCGACTTTAGCTAGCGGTTTTACCATGGCTTTCTGTTTTGGTTTGGAAGGTTCTGCTGCAGTCAAATGATTTGGGAAAAGATCATCAACAGCTCTCGAACCCATCATGTTCTTTGAGGTAGTTATCTTTTGCTTTCTAGTTTGCGGCCGCTTTGTGCTTCGTTTCGTTGCTTTTTCTGGATCTTAAATGAAATTTTAAAAATGTGTGAAATGATTGTATTTGTATTTTAAAATCTAGATAGAATTATATAATCACATATAAACCTGCAATAGATGAATCAACCACCTTGTAATTCAAAATCGGAGCCGAGGCGAAGTTGTCATCCATCAGCTGGTTAATAAAGTCAAGAAGAAACGTATTATTTATATCGTTTAAACAAGGTTTGAGGTAAAAGTCATTACCTGCTCATCAGAGCCGCATTCACTTTGGTAATCCCCAGATTGTAATTCTTCCTTAAAACTTTGTTGCAATGGAGAATAAGTGACGATATAGTTCTGATGTCCAGCATAGTTTTCCTGTTGAGCCATAACCGAGCCATAATTAGCAAGGGAAATGACCGAGCCTGGGACTATTTGGAGGAAGCCATCATTTTCAGCTGCAGCAGGTGATGTATTGGAGGCAGCCTGTAGGGTATTCAGCTGTGAAATATAATAAATTAGAAAAATAATTGAAAATGGCCCTAGTATTACCTGGACATTCTCGATGGGTTCATCATCACATTCTCCAAATTGTGGTTCTTCTTTGATGACACCGTGAGGTAAAGGCGGATAGGCAACCAATGTACATTCATCCCCCTCTTCTTCAGATGACTTTTCCTCCTTTACTCTGATACCTTCTGGAAACGGAGAGTGATGATTTGCAACCGGAAACTCTAAATATTGCTGGTCGTTTTCCGCCTTTATTTTAGCGCAGTAGTTGGGCACTTTCTCCATCTCCTTGAATCACAAGTTCTATGACAAATCAATATATACCGTGAAATAAAACAAAATTATTAGTGATGGTAAGGTTTATGGACGTACCTACGTGTTTGTTGCTCAGATGGTGTGTTAAACTTCAAATCATGGCTCACTGATGGCAAAAAGGTATTTGTCCTTTTCAACGTTTCCCAGCGTAGCCTAGCGGGCGTAATTTGAACCCTGCTAACTAAAATGAATCAACAGAATGCAACAGAGCCATGTAGGTTTTTGTTTTATAAATCAATTATAAATGAATTTGAAAGACGAAAGTTTACATAGATCAACCAACATTTTCGATAGTAAACTAGCTTTATTCTTGAATACCAAATTAAGTTATCGCCGGTGAGGAAATTGTCTAAAAGGTGGATGTGGATTGAATTGATTTCCACCGAAAGGTCGAGTATTGAAAAACATATAGTTTCGCCCATTGAATACATCTAATATTATTTATCTTAAAATACTTAAATACATTATTTATATACAACCCTGTGAGAAAGGAACCAATCTATTTAGATTAATTATGAACATAAAAAGGCAAATAACGCACATATTATATAAATCTATTGGTGATACAGGTATACGACGTACTGAATGCAATAAGACTACTAAAAACTATGGTTTACTGTATGCAATAAGGTATATTCCAGTGAAACCGTTTTCTGCTAAACCTAGCGACCGGGCACTGCTTTCATGACAATAATTACATATTTCAATATGTTTTATGAATCAAACATTTTATTGGTGAACACAGTTTCACAATTAAGTGGGTAGAAAAATAGTGCACACAGTTTACCATTACATCATATTAGACTCGGTGAAGATGTGTTTGTATACCTCGTAACAGCTTACGGCTGACTATACACATGACACATCTCACGGGAGTGTGTAATAAACGAATGATTTCACGACGATTATGCTAAATAGTGGAAACGGAGAGACTGTAATTTAAATCTCACCCGAATCTTTAATGTAAAAATAATCTAAAAGTTTTCAAGAAATTTCGTTTTAGTATGTAGTAGTATTGCTGCCTTGTAACACATTTCAAAACCCCCACACCATGTAAAACACTATTATTCATACATCTGCTGATGGAATCAATGATTTATGGAACGGTTCATAAAGAGTAAACGCCTCATATTCCACTTCCACAAATTAGACTACCATTCAGCTTGCTGGGTGTGCAAATTTCGCTCAAGAACGGTGAAAAGGGGAAATACCTTATTACCATCAGTCAGCCATGATTTGAAGTTTCTATTTCCTTCTGAGCATCAAACACGTAGGTAGCCTTTAAATCTTCGTCATCATTATTTTTTTTCTCGTTCACATATATTTATTTAATACAGATTGTGATTCAAATAAGATGGAAGAGGTTCCCAACATTCTCGTCAGAATGAAGGTGGAAAACGATCAGCAGTATTGGGAGAATCCAATCACATATTCTACCATTCCAGAAGGTGCCATAATAAAGGAGGAACCGACATCGGACGAAGAGGAAGGTGGTGAACGTACACTGGTCGCCTATTTGCCTTTGCCACACGGTGTCATTAAGGATGAACCATCTCGATCTGGAGCTGTTTATGATGAAGATTGTGATTTCCAGGTAACCATTATTGTTATAGCTCTTTTCAGGTCTGTTTTCTAATTTATTTTACTCAACCACCGATGATTACCTTAAAGACTTTCTCCAATGCAACACCTGTGACTGATGGCTTTCTCCGAATAGTCCCTGGCTCCGTCATTTCGCTTGCTGAATCTGCTTCAGTGGTTGTGGATGTCGGTGAAACGAAGATAAAGTTAGACAACACTGATGCTGGCATCCCCATGACTCACCAACCAAACTACGGGTATCTGGATCATGCCCTCACCTATTCTCTACTGTCAATAGTAGTTAATGAAGAACGACAGACTGTTGAGCAGGTAATAGTCTTACTCAAACTTTGTATGAGCATTATGAATAATGTAATTCTGAAAATCTTGGTTGTTTTCTTGTAATCAGCTGGAAGACAACTTTGCCTCGATTCCGACTTTGAATCATATAGTCGTCGAGTCGTCAAAAGCAGGTTTCAAAAATATATATTATTTCATTTGAATATCATTATCATTGATATTATCATTTGATTCATATTTTTTGTTTAAACACAGATCATGGAAGTGGAACGAAACAAGGCACCGAACGATCGCGAACTGGAAAGCGAAAGAGAACTACATCAAGTGGGGAGCGAAAGACGACGGCAGAGTTTGTGAATTATAGAGGCAATACCAAAGAGAAACAGGTATGTGTCATTGTTGTATTTAACAGATTATAACACATTACGATTTTTCCTTTTATTGTTTCTTCTTCTCTTTTGATGCAGTGTGCCCAGAACGATGATAAAAGCGATCATTCATCTCTCGAGGATATTAATTCTTCTGGTATATCCTCGCTTTATGGCTGATTGATTGTTATTAATCAAATTTATTATTTGTTCAAATAGTTGAGAATGATATTCGAAGCCGTGAACGACATGAGGCATCTCAACAAAAACAAAACAGCACTGGAAAAGCTGTACCGAAAGCCAATTATCCCTATGAAACAGGTAGCTTAAAAAATTTAAATTAATTACCGAATTTTGGTGAATGTATTAGAATTAGTTGAAAAACAATATTATTTGAAGACTTGAAATGTTCACTTTAATACTCTTTCAGATCGTCTTTATGAATGTGAGAATTGTGGACGCTCATACAAATATAAGCAGAACTTGACACGTCACTTGAACAGAGAATGTGGAGTTGAGCCCCATATTCCTTGCTTAGTGTGTGGCAATCAGTTTAAAACACAACATATTCTCCGGGGGCACCTCACAAAGATCCATAAGGTCGATTGTTCTCAACTGGAAGCATTTGGAATAGGTAACAGTTTTTTTTCTTAATATATAAATTCCTATATCCTATATTGATTAACTTTTTGTATTTAGAACGGAAGATACGATCTGGCATGCTTCCCTTCAAGTGCGGCAAGTGTGGTAAATCCTACAAACGAAAGAACCACCTTGAAGAGCACTTGATCTACGACTGTGGATTGGATCCTACTTTTCAATGCATCCAGTGCGAATACAGGGCAAAGAGAAAAAACAACCTCAGAGCTCATCTTATCAACATTCATAAGGTCGATCGCTCTCAGTTGGTCAACTTTGGAGCTGGTAATGGTAATTCATTTCTTATCCTTCTCAATTTGTTATATTGTAGAAATTTTAAAGGTTTTTAAAAAGTAAAATATTGTTTTCACAGCACCAGTGCCTCGTCCTATTCAACCTTTCAAATGTGAAAAGTGTGACCGTTCCTACAAGACGAAGGGAAACCTGAACCGGCATTTGAAATACGATTGTGGTTTGGATCCTTCATTCGCCTGCGCCCAGTGCGATTTTAAGGCAAAACGGGAAAGCGCTCTCAACAGACATCTCAGAGGCGTTCATGGCGAAGGTTCTTCCCAGCTTAAATAGCCTAAACACCTATTCATTCCGCCAACTCTTTCCACTCTATTACTGTGTCGCAAAATAAAAGCCTCATTTCTGAATTTTGGGCATGGAATATTATTCAAATGTAGCTAAATAGTTTGATAACACACAGTTTGAAAAGAACACCGCCATCGCGTATGTTATCATTGAATTCGTTTTCTAACTTTCTAAAAAGTATTTGTCTCTCAAGAATTTGCATTTGTTTCTGCATTTTAAAAGTAAAATGGTTGGCAGAGGAAACTAGCTTTTACGGGCTTACGTCCTTAAAGAGTTCTCAAAGAGCGATTAGAGGTTGTGTTTAATAGACCCTTCTATTCATATTCCTTGTCGATTTATGCAAATATCAGTGACATTGGCAAACTTAGTTAATTAGATTTTGTAATTTGTATTTGTTGGACTAGAACGTATATCTTATCTACAAAAAAGTTTGCGGCCAATTCAGGGAAGTAGAGGAGCAATTATATATGACCGGATGTCTACATTTTGCACATTATTCATTTCAATTTTGCTTTCAACAGAATCATCAGCTTAGAAAGTTGCGAGAAAATGGCTTAATAAAAACTATTGATAAATACCATGAATTAATAATAACCATATTATAATACATGTCGTTTGCGCAGGAAATTTCAAGTAATATAAACTCCCCATCGGGATTGTGAATTCATTAGACTCCGTTTGACTTCTTTTTTAAATCCGCTTGATGCTTTGTGAAAGAAGAACGTACTGTTTTTCTGGATTTTATCATGATACCATAATATCAGGAAATTATCGAGTAGATAGACCCAAGCGACCAACCGTGAAACTTATCGCTGATACATCACGGACAACACTTATACTATCTTTATCCTTATCTACATCACGATTCGCGGATAACACAAGTTCAACACCGTTATTAGTGTTTATTGTATAGACAATTGTAATATAATTCTATAGTGGTTATATCACTTCAACTCAAGTATATCTATGATAAACAGTACTGACCTGATCCATTGGAAAGATACCCAATTACAATGTTTCATATATGTATTCTCACTTCACTAGTTTTTTTTATCTATTACAACAACGACTGAATAGACGATAAACTCCTAAGCCTCCTGTTGGGGGAGACCGTCAAAAGCGTGGACATTGGTGAGATGATATTTAAGAGAGCTTTTCTGTGCAGCCCGATAATCGCACAGGTTGCAGAGGAATGACGGATCCACACCACACTCGTAGGTCAAATGTCGATTCAGGCTTTGTTTTGACACATAGGATCGCCCACACTTTTCACATTTAAAAGGTTGCACAGGGCGGACAACTGATGCTGTATAAAATATAAGATTATTCAAGAATCAGATTGGCCTTTTAAAAACCAGAGCGAATAAGGAATTAATTACCAGCAGCTCCGTATTCACCCAACTGAGATCGTTTCACATAATGGACGTTGATGAGATGATCCCTAAGATTGCATTTTTGCCTTGCTCGGTATTCGCACTGGCTGCAGGGAAAAGATGGATCCAATCCACATTCAAAGGTTAAGTGCTGGGTCAGACCGGACTTGAATTTGTAGGTTTTCCCACACTTGTCGCACTTGAAAGGAGATGTAGGCCGAATCTTCGGTCCTAAATCCAGATGATTTCATAAATATAAAAGGTTTCGTTAGTAATGGGACATGCTTAATATATAAGAAATAAATATATTATACCGGCTCCAAATCTGAAAAGTTGAGATCGCTCTACGTTATGAATTTTCAAAAGATGCTTCTGGAGATTGTTTTTCTTCTTGAAAAGATTGCCACACTCTTTGCAAAGAATTTGAGGCTCAATTCCGCAAATATCCAAATGCTGTTTCAAATATTTCTTCAGTTTGAAAGAACCGAGGGGTTCCCGACTCTTTTTCCCCCGGTTTAGTCCGCGGGAGAAATGGGGGAAAAGGGGGGGGGGGGGAATTCTCCTATCTCTTAATATGTAAAAGGGGGAAAAGGAGGGAAATAATGGAGGGAAATTTTTTCCCCCGGTTCAGTCTGGAAAAGAGTCGGGAACCCCTCGGAAAGAACTTTCACAATTTTGGCATTTAAATGGCTTTTCTGAAAAAAGAGTTAATAAAGGTGTTTACAATTTGATAAGAATTAATCGTATTTTATAGGCTACCTTTGTTCTCTTCGACATGACCGACTTTGGCTAACGGTTTTACAATTGCTTTCTTTATTGATTTGGAAGGTCCTGAAGGTAAATGATCCTCAACAGCTCTCGAACCCATCATGTTCTTTGAGGTAGTTATATTTTGTTTTCTAGTTTTCGTCCGTTCGTTGCTTCCTTTCGTTGCTTTTTCGGGATCTGTGATCAGATAAAAAATATGTAAATGGTTAAAATATATATAAAATTCTAAATAAAAAACTTGCAGTAGATGAATCGGCCATGTTTTTATTCATAATCTGAACCGAGGCGAAGTTTCCAGCAGCTGATTAATAAAGTCAAGAATAAACCTATTATTCATATCGTTTAAACAAGGTTTTAGGTAAAAGTCGATCATTACTTGCTCACCGGAGCCGCATTCATTTTGGTAATCTCCAGATTGTGGTTCTTCCTTAACAAATTTTGGTAATGGAGAATAGGTGACGATATAGTCCCGATGTCCATAGTTTTCCTGTTGAGCCATAGCCGAGTCATCATTGGCGAGGGAAATGACCGAGCCTGGGACCATTTGGAGGAATCCATAATTTCCCGCTGCAGATGATGCATTGGAGACGGCCTGTAGGGGAATCAGCAATTAAACATAATAAATTAGAAAAATAATTGAAAATGGCCCTAGTATTACCTGGACATTCTCGATGGGTTCATCATCACATTCTCCAAATTGTGGTTCTTCTTTGATGACACCGTGAGGTAAAGGCGGATAGGCAACCAATGTACATTCATCCCCCTCTTCTTCAGATGACTTTTCCTCCTTTACTCTGATACCTTCTGGAAACGGAGAGTGATGATTTGCAACCGGAAACTCTAAATATTGCTGGTCGTTTTCCGCCTTTATTTTAGCGCAGTAGTTGGGCACTTTCTCCATCTCCTTGAATCACAAGTTCTATGACAAATCAATATATACCGTGAAATAAAACAAAATTATTAGTGATGGTAAGGTTTATGGACGTACCTACGTGTTTGTTGCTCAGATGGTGTGTTAAACTTCAAATCATGGCTCACTGATGGCAAAAAGGTATTTGTCCTTTTCAACGTTTCCCAGCGTAGCCTAGCGGGCGTAATTTGAACCCTGCAAACTGAAATGAATCAACAGAATGCAGCAGAGCCATGTACGTTTTTGGCTTATAAATCAATTAAAAGAGTTTGAAAGACGAAAGTTGATATATAGATAAACCAACATTTTCGGTAGTAAACTAGTAGTAGACGAAAGTTTATATAGATCAACCAACATTTTCGATAGTAAACTAGCTTTATTCTTGAATACCAAATTACGTTATGGCCTGCGTCTAAACGGTGGATGGGAATTCAATTGATTCCAAGGAAAGGTCGAGTATTGAAAAACATTGAGTTTCGCCCATTGAATACATCGAATATTATTTATCTTAAAATACATTATTTATATACATCCTGTGAGAAAGGAACGAATCAATTTGATTATTTATGAACAGAAAAAGGCAAATGACGCACATGTTATACATCTATTGGTGATATTACAGAGGTATACGGCGTACTGAATGCAATAAGACTACTAAAAACTACGGTTTACTGTATGCAATAAGGTAATCCAGTGAAGCCGTTTTCTGCTAAACCTAGCGACCGGGCACTGCTTTCATGACAATAATTACATATTTCAATATGTTTTATGAATCAAACATTTTAATGGTGAACACAGTTTCACAATTAAGTGGGTAGAAAAATAGTGCACACAATTTACCATTACATCATATTAGACTCGGTGAAGATGTATTTGTATACCTCTACGACGATAATGCTATATTGAGGAAACGGAGAAACTGTAATTGAAATATCACTCGAATCTTTAATCTTAAAATAATACAAAAGGTTTCAAGAAATTTCGCATAAATTTTATGCATATCTTATTTTGGTGTGAATTAATATTGCTGCCTTGTCCAACACATTAAAATCCACACCATGTAAAAGTTAAAACAATATAATTCATATACATCTGCTGATGGAATCAATGATTTATGGAACGGTGCATATAGAGTAAACGCCTCGTATTCCACTTCCACAAATTAGACTCCCTCTGCTGGCTCAGTGTGCAGGTTTCGCTCAAGAACGGTGAAAAGGGGAAATACCTTATTACCATCAGTCAGCCGTGATATGAAGTTTCTAGTTCTTTCTGAGCATCAAACACGTAGGTATAGCCTTTAAATCGTCTTCATCATTTTTTTTTCTCGTTCACATATTTATTTAACACAAATTTTGATTGAAATAAGATGGAAGAAGTTCCCAACATTCGCGCCAGAATGAGGGTGGAAAACGATCAGCAGTATTGGGAGTATCCAATCACATATTCTCCCATTCTAGAAAGTGTCATTAAGGAGGAACCAATATCTGACGAGGAGGAAGGTGGTGAACGTACACTGGTCGCCTATTTGCCTTTGCCACACGGTGTCATTAAGGATGAACCATCTCGATCTGGAGCTGTTTATGATGAAGATTGTGATTTCCAGGTAACCATTATTGTTATAGCTCTTTTCAGGTCTGTTTTCTAATTTATTTTACTCAACCACTGATGATTACCTTCAAGGCTATCTCCAATGCAGTACCTGTGACTGGTGGCTTTCTTCAAATAGTACCAGGCTCCGTCATTTCGCTTGCTAAATCTGCTCCAGAGACCGCGGATGTCGGTGAAATGCAGATAAAGTTAGACGACGCTGGTGCTGAGCGAAAGACGACGGTGCCGATTTTATGGAGAATAGGAGCGATTCCAAAGAGAAGCAGGTCTGTGTCATTGTGGTATATAATATATTATTTCACGTAATGTTTTTCTTTTAATTGTTGCAGTGGGCCCAAAACGATGATAAAAGCGAGCATTTATCTCTCGAGGATATTGATTCTTCTGGTATATCCTCGCTTTATGGCTGATTTGTTCTTATTCATTAAATTTATTATTGTTTCATATAGTTGAGAACATATTGAGAACGTATATTCCAAGTCGTGAACGACATGAGGCATCTCAACCAAAACAAAACGGCACTGGAAAAGGTGTACCGAAAGCCAAACATCTCAATGAAACAGGTGGCTTAAAATATTAAAATTAATTACCGAATTTTGGTTCTTAATATATTAGATTCAGTATAATTGAAAAAAATATTATTTGAAGACTTGCTGAAATGTTCACTTCAATAATCTTCTACAGATCGTCCTTATGAATGTGAGCATTGTGGACGCTCATACAAGTATAAACAGGCCATGAAATATCACTTGAACGAAGAATGTGGAGTTGAGCCTCATATTCCTTGCTCAGTGTGTGGCAATCAGTATAAAACACAATATATTCTCCAGAGGCATCTCAGGAAGATCCATAAGATCGATTGTTCTCATTTGGAATCATTTGGAATAGGTAGCAGTTTTCTTGATAACTACATAGACGGTTTCCTATAGCCTAAATTAATTGTCTTTTTGTATTTAGTACGGAAGATACGATCTTGCATGGTTCGCTTCAAGTGCGACAAGTGTGGTAAATCCTACAAACGAAAGGACCACCTTAATGCCCACGTAACCTACGATTGTGGATTGGATCCCACTTTTCAATGCATCCAGTGCGAATACAGGGCAAAGAGAAAAAGCAACCTCAGATCTCACCTTATCAACATTCATAACGTTGATCGCTCTCAGTTGGTCAACTTTGGAGCTGGCAATGGTAGTTCATTTCTTATCCTTCTTAATTTGTTGTATAGTAGCAATTTTAGCGGTTTTTTAAAAAGCATTTATTGTTTTTACAGCACCAGTGCCTCGCCCTATTCACCCTTTCAAATGTGAAAGGTGTGACCGTTCCTACAAGACGAAGGGAAACCTGAGATCAGCATTTGAAATACGATTGTGGGGTGGATCCTTCATTCGTATGCATCCAGTGCGATTTTAAGACAAAACGGAAAAGCGCTCTCAACAGACATCTCCGAGGCGTTCATGGCGAAGGTCCTCACCAGCTTTAATAGCTCAAGCACCAAATAATTCCGTCAAATCTTTCCACTCTACTGTCCCGTAAAATAGAAGCCTCATTTATGAATTTTGGGCAAGGAATATTATTCAAATGTAGCTAAAAAGTTTGATAATACATAGTTTGAAAAGAACAGCCGTTTCACCGCCGCCATCGTGCTGTATATTATCATTGAATTGATTTTCTAACTTACTTTATTAGAACGGATATTTTATTAGGCAAATTTAGTTTACTAGATTTTTTAATTTGCACTTGTTGGACTAGAACGTATCTTATCCACAAAATCTAAGTTTGCGGTCTATTCACGGATGTAGAGGAGCAGTTATAATAGATTTATATTTTTCCAGATGGTTGTCTACATTTTGCTCATTATTCACTTCAATTTTGTTTTCAACAGCATCATTATAGAAAGTTGCGAGAAAATGCCTTAAAAAAACTATTGATAGAGACCCTGAGGTAAGAATGATCATATTATATTACATATCGTTTGCGCAAGGAGTGTCAAGTAAAAACTCCCTGTCGTGATTGCGAGTTCATTAGACTCCGTTTGACTTCTTTTTGGAATCCGCGGTACTAGAGCTGGTTGGCAGCCTTCACCATGTTACAATATAAAACCCTGTCTCCTTAAGTTAAGCCGAACGGCGAACAGAGCTTCTTGACATCCTTTAATAGTTTTTTAGGGGTCGTCGATGACTTGGGCATTAGTCAGCTAACTTAGTTGACCTCAAATCTTCTTTCTAGATTATACTTTTATCCAACCTAAGAAATAATTTATTAATTTAAAAAGTTTAAAGGTTTAGTTATATACATTAAATGCCGCCGAACGATGATCCATAAGCTATTTCGAAATCCCTCACTGTATATATAATCATATCAAATTTTCCGTTAATGAGACTTATAACACTAATTAAACTTATTACCGTTAATAATTAGTTTGATAAATTTCAGTAATATTTACGAACTTTTGGGAGCGAAGATTGTACACATCGTATATTAAGGACAAGAAAGCAACCTCAACAAGATTTGACCTATTCCACATGCGCACTTGGACCTCTTATTTACCAATATTACCCAAAGATTTTGACTTTTAAAATGTCTACATTTATAAAGAAATGGTCCAATGAAAACATATTATACATGTATATTAAAAAGATGTCAGTACGTCTTATTCCTAAACATTATTATTATTACAACAATGGGATAAAGAAAAAGAGGATTCAAATGGAAACAGTTATCAACTATAGTAAATTAAAATCTTCATATTTGACGGGGATTCAATACAGGAACTACATGGAATCTTTTGGCCATAAAGAGGAGAAATTCATCAGCGACTTTTAAAACTCTTGCTCTATGGGTTAGCCAAAAGGGCTGAGAGAATTGCGGATAAAACCCTATCTATGATGATAGTAAAAGATAAATTGTATTAAAAGAACAAAACGCGATTATTTAACTTGATTCAAAACTACTTGAATTTAGAAGAGTTGATGGGAACAGTATCGACGTGCAATTTCGCGACCTTTAAAAGCAAATAAAAAATATATAAATATTACTAATATGAAAGTATTCACTAAAAAGGTCACCTCATAGATAACTAGTTTCAGTGAACAGCGTCAATAACACTTCCGAGTTCAAGTTCGACTACGTCCACCACTTTCCAACCAAAAGAACCCATTGAAGTTCTTACCGAAAATGGAATACATTTATATAGCTCTTCAGCTCTGGAACAGTTTGCAAACAGACTGAAATGATTGCATCCGACTATTTGATGCATTACGCCAGAATGTCGCCTGAAAACAAAACAAAATACAAAAGTAAAATATTAGAAAAATTAGTTAATTTTAAATGAAAAATAGTAATAAACTTTGGACTTTGCTGTTTATTAATTAAAAACTCCATTAAAAAAAAAATATTTTCTTCCTGCAAAATCAGTAATTTTAACGAAAAGATAAGATATCGCGCATCACAAAACATACCAAAAATCATTGCAAGTGGATTTGTGAAGGGGATTGAACTTGTACACACGACTATTTGGATCAAGGCAACACGCCCCATGCAAATCGATCAGCAACGATTGAAGAAAAAGGAGCCTCCATCTCCAACTGGTGGTTGATCAAAGCGCCGAAAAGCTTCTTGATGAAATCTCTGGTTACATATAGGCAGTCAGCAGGCTTGGGCGAATAATAACACAAACTCTTACTCCATGGGTTGTAGCCGAATAAAGCCGAATAAAGATCTGATAAGCTGAATATTATTTTTTTTTAAAACGAGTTAACGAGTTTAAAACTTAAAATTTTGAATTGAAATAACTTTACGGTACAAGATGATATCCATGAAATTCCAGATGCCCCACCAGCAATGTCGCGAGCTTAAACAAACACAAAAATGGTTTCATTCATTTCAGTTAAAGCCTTTTTAGTGGTTACCTCATAGAGGCAGAGTTATGTCGAAGACGACCAAGCCCGTGAATCACCTCAGCTACCAAAGAAGTCAGCACAGTAAACTATTTGGCGCTTGAAAAAGCCATCAGCAGAGATAGAGGTCCATATTCCCTACACTCATTGCGGAAGGATCTGCACGGTGCATGATGAATGGATCAAACAGCTATGAGATCAAATCCAAATGCCCGCTTAAAATGCCGTTTGTCAAGTGCTGCTCCATCTGTAAAAAGTTTAAAATTCATTATTCCAAAGAGTTATAATATTTGTAACTATTTATAACGATAAGGTGTTAATGGAAAATAATACTAAAAGTGCCTATCGAGAGCCAATCCATTGGCGATACTGCAGCATTTAATAGACTAAACCTAGTAGACGGTAGTAGTCGACTTTAATATCATAATTATAGCAAATTGGGAAATCGGAATTCAGAATCTACAGAGAGAGTTGACATTTATTGATAGCATTGCAAAATGATAATTAAGGGCTATCCTTCCAATGTTGTTTAGAATAAGAAAAAGCCAATTGATGAACGAAATGAAAACTACTTTCCTGTCAAGAGAAGCATGTTCCATGTTCACAAAAGCGAGCCGCTTTCAGCAGTATAAAACAAGTCAGTAACTGCTGTAACAATAAAAAATCCTGTACACACAAGGAAGGAGAAATGACACAACAATGAGCTAATGATGGAGAAAACTATGCACAGTGATTCAATGAGCTGACTTCCTTCGTATTGAAAGATGTAGCAGATACTTAAAAATAATAAAACTCACTTTTCAAAGAAATGAGACATGTCTAAGAACCATGGGAGCGTCATTGTACTCATCAAGACCGGGCGACAAGGAGGAAGGGGCTACAAAAGAATTTGAAAGTTGCCATATCGTTTAAATACAGGTGCGCAGTGCATATATCAGTAGCGCGAATTTCGAACTTTGCCGGAAGCCTTGAAAAATAACTTGACGTTTTTTTAGAACATTATAGTTAAAAATTCAAATTGACGAAATAGTAATGGTAGTTAACTCGATTTTCAATTTCGTTCTATTGAAACATAAAATGCAAATTTTGGTAAAATATTAAAATAAATATTATTTTGATTATAATTTATTAGCAAAGCTCTTTCTAATTAGTTGTTCAACTATAGTGAAAAATACCAAAGAACAGTGAAGTTGATAGATGCCAAAACTCTAAAAGCAGAAGGAGAGTAAAACACACTTGCCTGTCACGAGGGACTTGACGACTATGGTACCTTAAAGGGGACTGTCAATATGTCGACTGGAGAAATTACCTGTTAAGAAAAATGGCGTAAATTTATGAAAGAATATTTAAGGAAGAATTTCTGTCCTTCTTACGAGTCATCTTTCTTGGGCAACTCCAAACAATTTATTAACTTTAAAGCATTGTAATTGCGGTAAGGAGCGTGTGAATTGGAAAACGCGGCTTCTAGATGCAGCTCATCATTAAGCTTCAAGTAGATGAAACTGATAGAATGGCTGTAGAATGGAGACTTTCGTTGAAGCTCTCAATAGCCATTTGAAGCCAAATCTGGTTACCCAAACAGTCAGCTGGCTTGATCTTTTGCTACCCAAACTCTAACTCCATGAGCAGCCGAAAGTCGAAGAGATCTAGAAAAATAAAACATAACAACTCATAAATAAGATTTAATTAAAAACTAATTATATTTAAATGACTTTACGATAAGAGGTAATATCCTTTTTGTTGTTCCTCAAACAATCTCGTGATCTTTAAAGAAAGATTTAAAATAAAAAGCTAGTAAAAAAAACAACAGAAAACAACAGCACACTATAATATGTATGGCGGCGATTGTTACCTCATAGAGAAAGAATTTGTTACAGCAAGGCCAAGCCAAACAACTGCACAGAATACCGGAAATGGTTCCTGATTATTGATGCTCTCAATGAACCCTGAGCAGAGATGGAGGTCCTCACTCGTCGCAATCTTTTAAGCGGATAAGTCAGTTTGGAGCAGGATTGATTTATCCAGTAGCCTTGCATTTTCACCTCAAAATCCCAACATGAATCATGACCGCTGCGGTTAAAATGCTCTCTTCCAGTGCTTACTCAAATCGATTCAAATTACTGGCAGTCGAACAAAGATGTCTCTTGTGACGTTCAGCTAGCAGTTATTCCCTATGCAAAATAAAAAAAAAGTTGGAATTAATTCATTAATCAAACAAAATAAGTTTAAAATTTTTCATTGTAATGTTTTTAAAGAAAGAAAAGATGTCCAACAATATAAACCTCTTTCAAACTTAGAAAAAAATAATTTTACCTTATGTAGTTGACAGTTACCACCTCAACTCTTCTTCCATGACATAAGCCGAAAAAGCGGCGATAGAATTCCCGATATAAAAACCTAATAATATGTAAATCATTAATGAATATTTTAACATAAATGTGAAACAAAAACACAGTGACTTTTGACGAAATTAAAAGTGATATGGATCAACAATTTTGTAACCTTTTGAGGAAACAAAATATAATTATCTGGGAAGCATTTTACCAGTTTGATCAATACGCAAGGGGCGAGTAGATGCAATTGCCCTTGTTTTGTAAACCTTTTGCCAGAACAAATGGTTAAAGGTGGGACTTCTCCATCTTTGATAAGAATAGATTCAGGATCCAAACTTCTTCTTTTAGCGTTAAAAGAGAGGAAATCATAAGGATTGCATCCGCGAGAGTTAAACATCGTCTTCGAAACTCTTTCTCCTTAATTTTTGGCGGAAAGAGCGGAAGAATTCCCAACACTTTAAAACCTGCATATTATTCTTATAAAATGTTTTAAATAATAGAGAGGACTATAATATATATTTTTAAAAATATTGGCATTAATACGACTGAAGAGTTGATATGGTTTTCAACAGCAATTTCCCAACCTTTAAACCAAGTAGATAATAATAATAAATAATATCCATAATGTGTTTAGAATAAAAAATCAAGTTACCTCAAAGAGAACGAGTTTTACTGAAAATGGTCAACTCTTACAGACCCAAACTTGATGACCACCTCACCAACGAACACCAAAAGAAGTTGTTAATATCATGAACAAATCCAAATTTAAGATATAGAAGGTCCATCCGTAACGAACTCCTGTCAAAACGTTCAACCGTCTCAATGAATAGCCTAATATACAAATAATCTGATAAAAATGAATGAAAATACAATTCAAACCAGATTAACAAATCATAATGCAAAAATAAGCTGAACTCAAAGGTAAGGGAGCAATATTTACATGTCGCTCTGGGTGGCAAGTTAAGCTTGATCGAAGGTCTATATCGTAGATCCATCTAGTGCCATGCAGACCATTCCGACGGTGGCTCCATGGAACGAGATCTCCAACTTGAAGGATGGTTCACTGCTGGGAATCTTTTTGGCTTCTTTTGTGCATTCCTGGTTCCTGAGCTGCCAAGCGGCCTTGGATGCTTCGTTGAAACTCTTTCCCCAAGAGCTTTAGCCGAAAGGGATTCTTTACATCCTGAAATAAGAATTCATGGAAACACAAATAAAATATTAATGAAAAGTTGGTGTAACTTTATACCTGTGGGAAGCCATAGAAGGATTTGCACTTCAATTCGCAATCTTCGAGAAAAAGAAATATATTTTGAGATTAAAAATGAGTTCTAATGCAGTTTTACCTCATAGAAAAAGAATTTCACTGAACACAACCAAGACTGTCCAAGTAGCTCCCAAACCACGAATTACCAGTTGAAACCACTAAGATGCCCAAATTAACCTCAGCCAAGTTGCGTATCTCGATCCTGGGATTATCCGGCCGAACGTTACGCATTGGACAAATTGATGATACAACATAGTACTGTGACCAAAATCAAATTGCCACAATACATGAAAGACAATGGACTGCTGCTAATGTTTTGTGTGAAATGTTTTGAAACCGCTGACTTATGCCTTGATCCGTCACAATGCCAGCTTTTACTTATGCCTCCTTGTCGATCACTCAGCTGGAAGGGCAGAGAATGAAGACCATTTATCGCAGCTAATGCTTCACCGATGCTTTCAATAGCCACTTCTGGTCTTGGTCTGGTCATGGGTTAAGAGGCAGTCAGCGAGCTCGATCTTGGTCGGCTAACCTCTTTTTCCATGAGTAAGCCGAAAAAGGGCCTAAAATGATAATTATAAATGGGGCATTATTTATTTTTAAACTTTTATAGTAAAAGTGACTATACATAGGAGAAGAGTTGAAATCCCTTTCTGCTCCTGCAGTAAAACATCGCGACCTTGGAACATTGGACATTATTTAAAAATTTTAGAAATATAGTATAATAACAACAGGTATACCTCGTAGAAAAATATTTTTTTTTGTACAAGGCCAAGCCCGATGGATGCCAATCTCACCAGGGAAAGCCAATAAGGGTTGATGGAAAACTACGATGAACCATCAACCGAGATCCATATCTTCATTGTCAACACAAACGAAGCAGAGTGATATAGACGACGCATGAAGGAAGTATCAAGTGACAGGATGACTCTCATCACATAGCCGCGCCGAAGAGAGCGGAAGAGACAGAGGGAAAGGAAAAGAGAGGAAACCTTGCTCCAAAAGCTTCTTGACTGAAATGACAAACTGATCCTCATGCCAGCTGATAGTCTGTATGTACATAACAAGAAAAGTAAGTCTATATTTAGTATTTATAAATTTATCATACTGTAAGCAATATTATTCACATGGTTCTGGTCGAGGAACAGAAATGGAAGAGAAGACAGAATACTCGTTATACCTTATTTCCTGACTTGGTGAAACGAGCAGCAGCGACTCCAGTAGCAAGCAACGCTAATAAATCCTGAAAAATACGAAAGAAATAAATGTAGAAAGGTATGGACGATGAAAGAGAGTTAACAAAAGGTATTGCATTACTTTGCATTACAAACGACACCGAAAGCGCGGAGAAAGAAGACCTCAAGCACAGCTAATGGTTTTGGAAGACCCAGAAGCCACTGGTAGCCATTCCTGGTTACCAAAACAGCCAACTGACTGTGTCTCAGAAAATCAAAACTCTTACCCCATCAGTTTAAGCCGAAAAAAGCGAAATGTATCAAATCGTTTCTTTTCTAATAGCAAAACTAATTTTTAAAAAATAGAGGATATTAAAAAAATAGAGGATATAATTTATTTCTAAATTTATATACTTTACAAGAGTTGAAATTTTTTAAAAATCCATTTGATGCTACTACATTATTTTCCCAATCTTTCGAAAAGAGAGAAAAATAAGTTAGTAATATTTCAAAAATTGCATTTAGTGTATTATATTATTACCTCAAAGATGAAGAGCTTTGATGAGCAAGACCAAGCCAGAAGAGCTTTTTCTTTGGTAAAAAAATGTCAGTGCCTATTGGCTGCTGCGTGCATTTCCATCATGACGCTCTCTGAGAGAGTTACAAGAAATAGATGAGCTGAATCTTCAAGACCGTTATTTAAGTCTTTAAATTTCAAATTACCTGAATTTCGGCGTTAAAATCTGTGGCGGAGAAGAGGGAAGAAAAGGGGGCGAAAGACTTGTTGTAGCAGAGAAGCAGCTAATTCCTTTTAGAAAAGAAAGAAATATGTAGAATAAGGTACGAATGATTAAGGAGAGATGGTAAATTATGATGCCATAATAGAATACATTTTTAAATGAAAAATGCAAGAGATATTTAGCGATGTTTCGACTTACTTTTTTTTACATCGGCGGATGACGTGAACACCTCAAAGACCACGGGCCCACAGCGAGAAGAAAACATCTGGAATAAAACCGCCGTGAAAGGAAATAAAACAAGGTTGCCGTTAAAGGTTGGATTGTAAATATAGAAAATCATTTTATCTGGCACAGAAAATCAATTCAAATAAAAAAAAAATTCGTAACAATAAAACTAGAAATTCATATATAGATTTAAACTTTACATTAGTAATAAAAATTATGTTGATGGAACATCTTTCAAATTTATATTTTACATCCTTTCTTAACTCTTAAGATTTTTTAAAAATTGAAAAAAATCTAAATTTAGATGGGAAAAATTGCCTACGCTTGAAAGCACTTACGCAGCATTGAGAGCCAGAATTTTAGATCGACTTGTGAAGGCCTGTGAGCTGAAACACCTGACTACTGAACTCGCCCTTTACGTCCCAAGCAGACGGCACCACCAGAAAGGCTGATGAAATGAAGATATCCATCTCCTATTGGTAGTTGAAGCTCTCAATAGCCACTTGGAGCCATTCCTGGTTATCTAGGCAGTCATATTCCTTGGCAACTATGAGCCGAACTCTTACACCACGAGTTTTAGCCACACAAAAATGAAGATAGTTTCGGATGGCTAAACCAATAAAACCTATTAAAAGAATTTGAGAACAATTTATTAAAAAATATGAATTACTTTACGAGAAAATGTGATGTCCGTTCGAAGCTCTTCAGTAATTGCGTAATCTGTTATTTACATTTATTACTCACTTATTTACATTTGCCGGTCAGCGGACAACACAACCACGCTGGAATGGGGAGATCGACGAAAGCACATAAGCACACAGAGACAGACAGGGCGCTCGGTGAATAAGGACCCCTTTTTAGCGATTGAAGGTTCACTGGGAAACTCTTTGGTTCCTGGTGGACATCTCTGGTTCTTGAGCTGGTCAGCGGGCTTGACATATGCAATATGAAACTCTTCTTCGTGAGTTTTAGCCGAAATAGCATCGTCAAATTCTAAAATAAACAAACATATAAATATTAAACATGTTTCGATAGCTTTTAAACTGTCCCTAAGTTAACAGCCAGAAAACTTCGACTTGAATTTGACCCTCACCTAATAAAATGCAGGAATAAAATCTAAAGACATTTAAGTTAAGAGCCGAATTATATTACTTTTTTTACCTGAAAGGGTGACTTTTTCGTGTAATGCAGTTATAATATGATCTATCAACAATTTCGCAATCTGTGTAAAAATTAAAATTAATTCTATTAAAAACTTCAATTTACAGTTTTATGACAACAAAACCATACCTCATGGAAAAAGAGTTTCACTGAACACTGTCAAGACCACTGAATTGTCTCAAGTACCAGAGAGGCGCATCACAAAACCAACGAGCTTCTCACCCAACCTTCAGCCAAGTAAGGGGTCCCTATCCTCACTTTGTCCGGCAGAAAGGTCTTAATTAGACTTGATGAGCCCTCTGCAACAACAACCCAACTCGAATGGTCAGAAATGACGAAATTAAAAGCCATAGTGCTTCGTGGAACACTTGGAAGCGAACGAAGGAGCGAATCCGTCATTACGCTGGCTAATATTCTTCAATCTAATATAAAATTGAGGCAATAAAATATAAAATTATTCTTTTGTTTTTAATGATACTTGTTTTATTTAAACCTTAAAAAAATAATGTTTTAACATACCAAGAATCATAGTAAGTGGCTTTGTGGAGGCATTTAAACTGGAAAACACAGCTATTCGGCACTTCAATACGCCCGATGCTGATCGATCCTAGCAGAAAATGAAACCCTTCATCTCCGACTGGTGGTTGATCAGAGCGCTCAATGGCTTCTTGTTGAAATCTCTGGTTACCAAGGCAGTCAACTGGCTTCGAAGACTATCATCAAAACTCTTACTTCATGAGTTGTAGCCGAACAAAGCAGAATAAAGATCTGGAAAGCTGAAATATTAAAAAAAAAATTAAAAATTAAACTTTTTAACAAGTGAAATATCTTTACGATACATGATGTTGTCCATTTTTTCAGAAGTCCCACTAGCGATTTCGCGAGCTTAAAAAATAATTTTAGTTTCGTTCATTTTAGTTGTAAACATTATGGTGGTTACCAGTTACCTCATAGAGGAAAAGTTATGTTGAAGGCCACCAAGCCTGTTATTTGCCTCTGTGGCTAGAATATTTGCACAAGAAACTGTTGAACGATTCCCACAAAAAGGCCAGAAGAGATTGAGGTCACCATTCTCCTTTTATTGGGCGGACCAGTCTACAGTGCAAGATGAATGAGTTAAATAGCCGTGATTCAAGTCGACAATCTCGACATGTCAACAAAGAGCAACATGCAAAGTTTCCCCCAGCTGCTTATTCGACAGTTTTGAAGCTGCTAAATGTTGCTGAAGATGTTGGCTATTTAGTAATACTCGGTCTGTAAAAAGAAGAAGTGCAAACTTTATTCTTATGTCCTTACCAAGTTAAAATGTGTGAACAATACATAAATAAAATAATAATGAAAAATAAGGGCGAAGAGTGCCTACCAAGAGAGCCCTGCCTGTGCCCTGTGGGCGATCATGTAGAATTTAAGAGATTAAACATTATACGCGAGTAAACGCGACTCATTTCATATTAAAATCGCAATGGTAAACCAGAACCTACAGAGAGGGATGAAGCATATTAATAGCATAATCAAAGGATACTTAAGCATAATTCTTCCTATGTAGTTTCGAATAATAAAAGGAACTGGATAAACGAAAAGCAAACGACTTGCCTGTCAAGTGAAGCATGTTCGGGAAAGCGAGCAGCATTCAGCAGTAACTGATGTAATAAAACAAAGAAATCCTGTACAGACACGGAAGAAGAAATAATATAATAATGGGCAAATGATAGAGGAAAGCATGCGCAATGTGATGCAATGATTAAACTACTTCATAATGAAAGATGCAGCAGATATTTAAAAAAAATAAAACTCACTTCTTAAAGAAACTAGACACGTCGAAGGCCCATGGGAGCGTCGAGACCGCGCGACCAGGGGGAAGAGGCTAGAATGAATTTGAAAGTTGCCATATCGTTTAAATACAGGTGCGCAGTGCGCAAATTAGTGACGCAAATTTCAAACTTCGACGGAAACATTTAAAATAATTTAAATTTGTTTAAACAACCTTGGATTTTAAAAGTCAACTTGACAAAATAGTACTGATAAAATAACTTCATTTTCAAATTCGTGCGTTTGGTTCTATATGGTTTCGTGAAAGGTTTAAAAGCCACTAGTTGCAGTTGATGTATTCGTTTAATTTGTGTTATTAGAGGATTAACATTCTTATGAAATTAAATAAAACTAAAAGGTACTTTTATTATAATAAAATGAAAAATGATAGAAAGTTTAAAGATATAAAATGTTACAATTAATATTTATGAATTGAAATTGATTATAAAAGCGCTTATAAATTAATTGTTCAAATATAGTGAAAAACGCAAAAGAATAGTAAAGCTTATAGATACCAAAAGCCAAAAGAAAGTTAAGCACTTGCTTGTCAAGAGGAACTTGACGAAGTCTACAGCCTCCAGGGGACTAAGATGTCGACAGATTCCCATTAAGAAATGCACAAGAAATCACCTGTTTATCGAAATAATGCAAGTAATAAAAGATAATATTTGAGGCATTTCTGTCTTTCATACAAGTCATTTTCCTTGGGAAAATTCAAATATTTTACAATAATACTATGCTTTGGGAGCGAATATTGTAATTGGTTTGAAGCATGTGAACTGGATACTGGAACATGTGGCTTCTAGATACAGAGCAATATCAAGCTTGAATTAGTATAGAGGAGACCAAAAGAAAGGCTGTAGAATGGAGACTTACAACTCAGCGAATGTTTCGTTGAAGCTCTCAATATCCATTTGATGCCAAATCTGGTTATTCAAACAGTCAGTTGGGTTGGCTGCACTACCACAAACTCTTACTCCATGAGTTTAAGCCAAAAAAGTCGGAAGAGATCTAGATCGATAAAACAATGCAACCAATCAATAACATTTTATTTCAAATGTAATTATATTTTCAATGATTTTACGAAAAGAGTTTATATCCTTTTGATAATCCATCACAGACAATGTCGCGATCTTTAAAGAATAAGATTGTTTAAGTTAGTGAACTAAACAATAAAACAACACGCTATTGCCTAAAATGTATATAGTGGTGGGTGTTACCTCATAGAGAAAGAATTTGTTTGAGCAAGGCCAACCCAAAGATCTGCAGGAAATGCCAGAATTTGAAATGGATTGGTTGTTGATATCCAGCAGCCTTGCTTCCCAGCATATGCCCACACTTAGAAAAGCTTGCCCCCGCTGCTTACTCTAATCGTTTAGAAATTGCTGTAGTCTTTCGAAGATGAACCTTGGGAATGTAGAAAAATAAAATAATTTCATCTTTTACTCTAATCCTAGAATAAACTGAGTATTATTCAGAAAATTACGACTGCATTTCAATAACCATAAGCAAAAATAAAGTTGATGTGCAAAAAGAAAAGGAAAGTAAAAGACTAGTCTATAATAAAACTCTGTTAGCCGAAAGAGCGGAAGTGTTAAAGCCACAATTTATCAAAATAAAAAGTTTAAAGAGAGGACTTTACATTTTTAAGATATCAATATTACTATATACGTGACGTGTCAAAGAGTTGATATGGGGCCCAACGGCTATTTCCCAACCTTTTCATTAAAAAAATTGTAATAATGTTTGATGTATTTAGAAAGAAAAAAAATTCAAATCAGTTACCTCATAGAGAACGAGTTTTACTGAAGATGGCCAACTATTCCGGACCCAAGCACGATGACCACTTCAGCGATGAACACCAAAAGAAGCTTTATATAGTGAACAATCCAAATCTTGAAGATATAGAGGTCCAACCGAATTAAATCTACTGCCAAAACGGTTTGCATGACGAAAGCGTTTGGATCCAACCTTTCACCTGCCAGATCCATTGCGATTATTGTGTCACACACTCATACATTGTTACGCATAATGCTTCGTTCGAAGAATCCGTCTCATTAGGTCGCCTGATATAAGACATAAACTAAAAAATGAATAAAAATATCATAAAAAATAAATATAATTATATATATATATATTTACTTGAATCACTTGAATGTAAAATAAAGCGAAAACTGCTGGAAGAAAAAACTTTTGAGTTTTGAAGCGATGCCGGAAGTTACATCTTTATCCGTCCTTGGCAAATAAACTTTTACAAACATCAATTATAATAACCAGAAAGAGCAAGCCTTGTATCTCACTTTGTGGGGACAGATGAATCTGAACGCATCACTATTAGAAGACTCCAGTAGGTCCTATACAATTGCTAGACAGGATGAGCGAAGAATGAAGACCTCTCTCCTTCTGAAGGTCCTTTGAAAACTCACAATAGCTTCTTTTTGCTATCCCTGGTGAACTAGGCAGTCACCTGAATTGAATACCGCCAGATAAACTCTTACTCCACGAGTTAAAGCCGAAAAATCGGAAGAGATCTGCCGTATCATTAAAATAATAAAATTTATTTAAATGAAGCAGTTATACCACAATTTGATTTAACATTGTAATGTGTGATTTTACCAGAACAGTTGATATTCATTTAGAGATCCACCAGAAGTTGCGCAATCTATCAGTGTAAGAAAAACAAGATCTATCATTAAAATAGGTAGAAAATAAAACTTAGTAACAGATAATATAACTCAACCTCATAGAGAAAAAGTTTTTCTGGATGACCCCAATTCCGCGTAAAAATAGCCTCTTTTACCAGAGACAGGAAGACCAAACTGTTGAAGCTTTCAAGGCACCGTCAGAGGAAAAAGAAGACGTCGTACTCCGCTCCAGCAGCGAGTTCAACTACAGGAGGCATTATGGGCCCAACTTGTAGTCATGTGTAACCCAACCGTCACGCCAAGTACACAATTCCACATGTAAAACTTGCTTGTCGAGTTGCACCTTAGTTTATATAGGAGATAAATGCGTAGATGACGCCATAAAATAGGCTGCTACTCCACCTATAAAGTAATAAAAAAGACGGCTAAATGTGATTTAATTTGCTTGACCTATTTTATAAATTAGTTTTATTGAGGCTCATATAGAAGTGAAATCAATTGTTCAAACAATTGTCATGAACTTGTATATAGAAAATCGATTTGTCGAAAGTCACAAACTTTAGTTTTAAAGAGAGTTAGAGAGAGGAAGATTTACCTGAGGATCAGCAAAACCCTTTTCCATTTTCACCTCACCACTATTACGACTAAAAAACTGAAAGGTGGAAAGGAAATTTTGTGCAAATTGATGACGAAGAGATAATTTGTTTTAGAAGAAGCTTTACATGTGCTGATGTGCAGGTAGCAGGCGATATGATGTAAGACGGGTAGATGGGTGCAATTGCCTCAACCCATGCCAGTCATTGCCGCCAAAAGAAATACAATAAATGAAGAAATTCATCTTTGATAGCAGAGCTATGACAGGAGCCCCATCACTTCGCTAGGCAAACAAGGAGAGGGAGTCATCGGCGCCCGGATCCAATTGAGTTGGCATTGCGCATTAAAACTTTTACTCCATGTGTCAGCCGAAAAAGTTGAAGGTCCCATCCTATTATAAAACATAATAATGCAAATCAATATAACATAAAATAATTTGTTTTAATGTAAAAATTTGACTTTTCAAAGTGATGATAAGAAGAGTGGATCGATCAGCAATGCATCGCAACCTTTTAGAAAGCAAAATATGTATTTAAATGAATGTTTTAATAATTTTTAAATTTGAACTCCATACATTACCTCATAGAAAAAGTGTTTCACTGAACAAGGATAACTCTTTTTGACTCTACGTCGATGACTACGCCATCCTGGGTAGCCAAAAGAAGCGATGGAGATTTTGTATTACACCACATCGAAGATGAATGGCCTCACTGATTACAGCTCTAAAGCGATAGAACGGGTTGCTTACTCCAGGTTGATTGCATACAACCACCTGATAGATATTACATCATCATGCCACCTAAAATTAAATAAACAAAAGTAAAATCAATCATTGATCTTCAGAATGCACGAGCTCACTGGAAGCAGGAAAAAAGGATGTTAAACATATTTTAAAAATCAGATTTGAAAGTCACGATAAAGCAATAATTGCGATTTTAAAACGTGAGAATTAAAATTGATATTACATTTCAATATTTTAAAAAATGTTTAAATGAATGAACTTCAATACAATCCAAATAGATATTTCAAAAATAAACTTACCATTATCCCAATGTTTTTTTCCAATTTACTTTAAAAAATTAATTTATAGGATTACGAAATGTTTAAATGCATTAGGCACTCACAATTTTGAAAAACAAATTTAAACATATACAAGAAGTCCGATATTTATAGTCAATATTATTTTAGAATGCCAAAGTTAGATTTTTTTTAAATCAAAGGAAAAGCGAGCAGAAGCTAGACCAAATAGTCAACAACTTGCCTGTCGACAGGGAACTACTTCCTGAATAGTGCAGCCTCGGATGCTTATGCAAATCGAATTCCCATTTCCAAGCCACAAAGAACCTGAATAGGGAAGGTTCAGAAATTTCTGCTAGGAAATTTAACCCGTACGGCGGCCATCTTGGTAGTAAATCTCTACAGGGCTTACGGCCGAATCCACCGAATCGGCAGTTTTTTTAAGATATCTCGAAAAATAGAATTACGACCTATGTTTTCATAAATACTAACAGATAGAAAATTCAAATCTGCATTATTTCATGTGTGGACTCTCCTTTTTAAAATCAAGTTTTGACCTAAAAAATGCAAAATAGCCTATGTTTTCATAAATACTAACAGATAGAAAATTCAAATCTGCATTATTTCATGTGTGGACTCTCCTTTTTAAAATCAAGTTTTGACCTAAAAAATGCAAAATAACAAAGAGATTCTGCGAATTTCCAACGTTGACGCCAGGTATTTCCAAAGTTGATGCGATTCTTTGCATTTTTTTCAGGTCAAAACTTGATTTTAAATAGGGGACTTCACACATGGAAAATGCAGATTTGAATTAGCTATCTGTTAGTATTAATGAAAACATAGGTCGTAATCCTACTTTTCGAGATATCCTAAAAAAACTGCCAAATCGGCGGATTCGGCCATAAGCCCTGTAGAAAATTACTACCAAGTTGGCCGCCCACGGGTTAAATTTATTTCTAGCAGAAATTTCTGAACCTTCCCTATAGAGCAGAATTTAAAATGCCAGCTATATTGAAAAGATCTGACCATCTTGGTATGTTCTTACCATAGAACCAGAGGTCATGGGCTCTGCACAATCCAACCACCACAGGGATGATATCATGATAAGTCATAATTGATAAAAAGATTCAGTAGACGAGCATCTTGATAAGAAAGAAGCAAATTATTGAAATTAACCAAGACGCTTTCACTCTCAGTTAAGTTAACAATAATACAATATTTAGAAATTAAAACTGAATTTCAGAGATTTAAAATAATATAAGGAACCGGATTAGGTGGAGAGGAGCAGAAATAAAAATAGAAAATGAAATGCTTAAAGACTCGTTACTTGGTGGCTTCCTTCCCTTCTGCAACTGCCGTAGAAACCAAACAGTGAAATCCTGGTAAAATTAGCAAAAATAAAATTTTATATAGGGAAGGCGCGGAAATTTCTGCTAGCGTCGTCTGCAGTGTTCGGCCGCCATCTTCCTGGGCGGCTTTTGACAGGTGTTTCCCTTGTTCATATGGCGGAACGAGCCCATTTCCCCTGTTTTTCTTAATTGGTGGATTTCAGTGACTTCTCACGAATTTGTTATTGCAATTTTAAGTCATTTCATCATCCCTAGCATGCGTGCCAATAGTTTTTACTACATGATATCCATTATTTATACTTTAATCCAGCTTTTGAGAAGGTATCATGTGGCGAATAGGACCTGGTAGCCTACTAAAAATTACACTGGCCGGGATGCAATGATTTTCCTAACTGTTATGAACTTATGCAAAGTGTTAAGATTAAATATAGAAGAGAAGTTTAGTTGAATTGAGGAAAGTTAAACTATTCCACATTCTATTTAAAGTTCCTTGTAATCTCTGAGTTCTGACTCACTGCTGGTTCAAATGTAAAAAATAACCTACCGAACCCTTCTACGATCTCTATGACTATGTGTCATTCTACCTGCTAAACACAAATGCTATGAAACCGAAAGGAAACAGAATGCTTAATAAAGAAGAAAATATTTTCATTCAAGAGATATACATTTTTCTTAGTGGTGCCTCACTAACTGTCTTGTTCTCTGTCCTTTGCAAATTACGCCTGGAATCTGGATGTGTTGTAATTTTAAATAGATCATTTTAAAATAAAAAGAAATAAAATGAAATCTCCTCTTCTTCTACTGTGCTTTCTATTCGATTGGTACGATACGAAAAAGTAAGTTTACAAGAGATTACCACTCAGTAAGAAGTTTTTGGTAAATTTCATCATCGTCAGTTCGTCACATTTCATCGTGTAGGTTTGAAAGGTTTATTTAGAGTCATTTAAACTTTCTTGCCAAGGCCAGTGACCTTTTCTTTGTGGATACGGACGTTTGAAACCTTAACGACGCAGCAATTATATCCAATTGAAATACTTAACAGGAAAAGTTCACCACATACATGGTATTCAGCCTTTGAAATAATACATGTATATCTATCATATCAACACAGTTTATATTTTTTAACCAAACTCATTCCTCCAACTAATTTTTCCGTTTCATCCCCTTGATGATAAACAATATTAGGAATGAAAAACGTTTTAGGAAATCGATCGTTTTAGTCCACCTTTATTATGACAACCATCAGAACAACATCGAACCATATGAGGGAAATCGATCGTTTTAGTCCACCTTTATTATGACAACCATCAAAACAACATAGAACCATATGAGGGACGCTATTTCAAAAGATGAAATTAAGTATAAATAAGGGGTGTCATGTAGTAAAAACTATTGGCACGCATGCTAGGGATGGTGAAGTCACTTGGTATAGCAATAAAAAATTCGTGAGAAGTCACTGAAATCCACCAATTAAGAAAAACAGGGAAAAAGGTCTTGTTCCACCATATGAACAAGGGAACACCCGTCAAAAGCCGCCCAGGAAGATGGCGGCCGTGCACTGCAGACGACGCTAGCAGAAATTTCCCGTCCTACCCTATTGACACTGGGCGATTAACAAGAGTTAGTGCAATATAGAGCAATACTTGAATTTAATTTTAAACGAGAGATGTCGGAGATATCAACTGATTTGTTTACTCACCTTCAAAGTTCAAACGTAGGGGAACAGCACCGGGGACCGCTCGACTGCGGACTACCTCAGACAAAGAAGGCAATATGGCTGACGCATCTAAAGAAGAAGGCGAACCAGGGTTGCCAGTACTTACTAGTTGATCGCAAGAAAGAGCGGTAATTTTGAATTACACGAAACGATGACGAGGTGGCCACTGTTCAGTTTGAATACTTTGTATCTTTTCAACTTGTTATTGCAATTTTCCAATATTTTGTACACTTATTTTGATGTAATTTTATTTATTAGCTCGTTTTTCACATTCAGAACCACCTTTAAAAGATATATATTTCTCCCTGATAAACATAAGAAGGACATGGATTTTGAAATACTAAAGTGCGGTGTGAAATATTTTTAATGTAAACTACTCAATTACAGTCGTACCTATTTTCACGCTGTTTAAATTTTTAAAAAATTGCATTCATTTGTGTACTGTCTTACTTCTATTCATTCCTTTTGTTTATACCTTTTTTGGTCGTTCGTTCCTTTAAAAATTAAATTGGACGACTCGAACAGATTCACAGTATTTGTATCCTTTATTTTTTTTTAAAGCAATGAGTTAACATTGTTAATATAAGAAGTGATCTCCGGCAGGCCCCAAGCCCCTTGTAGATAACTTCGCTAGATCAGCGAAAAATGAAGGCCTCTTTCTCCTATTTTGTTCGTTGAAAGCTCACAATAACTTCGTTTTGCTATCCCTGGTTACCAAAACAGTCAGTCGACTTGGACTTTACACCACCTAAACTCTTGCTCCGTGAGTTTTAGCCGAAAGAGCCAGAAAAGATCTTGATCGCAAATATAATAAAAAAAGAGGCACCACGATTTTATTTTTATTTTTAATCTTCAATTTTACCAAAACAGTTGATAACCATTAGACGATCGACAATAGCAGTTTCCCATCTATCGAAAAGTAAAAATAAAATGTATTAATTATTAAAATAAAAAATAGTAAACCTATTAGTGGTTACCTCATAGAGGTAGAGTTTTGCTGGTTAACGCCAAGCCGGCGTGAATTGCTTCCTTAACAAAAGAAGGCAAAAAAGAAACTACCGGGATGTTCAAAGCACCATCAGAATAAGAGAATGAGGACCTCATCCAACGCTTGAATAGCGGAGCGATCTTACGGAGCACGTTGGAATCATCTGTAAGTCAAGTGACTCAGCCTACACGCCCACGCACAAGTCGGCATCATGTAAAACTTGCTCCGGCTGCTTCTTCGTTTGTTTGGAAGATAAATGCGCAGATGAAGATGTCGGTTTCGCCATCATATTGGCTGCGCTTTTCCTTCTATAATGCAGGTAGGTGCAAATTGATGTACGATTTAATATATTATGCATAATTTTGAAAAAAAAAGTTTCAGGCTCAAACATATTAAAAAAAAAAATTGAAAGAGAAAGATTTTTACAAATTCGCTTTTATTTAAAATAAACTTAAACTACTTCCAAAATTAAATCTGTTTTACGAAAAATATAAGTTAAAAAATGGAGGAAAAATATGTCGTTTAAACTGTAAATGTGCTACTATGATGTGCTACGTAACAACAATAACGAAATGAAAAAAATATACATTTTAATATATTTGAAATATAATCGGACAAAAGTATAATTATGGGCTCACCTTCCGCTAAATTTTGTGAGACAACAACTTCCACTTATCAACTTTGAACTCAAAGTACGAGCATTTGCCCATAACAAGCAGATGGAGCATCTACGAGAGAACAAGCAGAAGCCATCTATCATTGTCTCATAACCAGTCAACGCCCTTCTAAACGAGAAAAAAAAGATTCTTTGATTTTATATCTAATAATTCTAGAAGGTTAAGTATCATTTTTAACAGGAAGCGCTTCTTCTCTTAGTAAAAACTGTTTTTAAATGCTATCTTTAAAATTCCAAACCGCTGAAAACTTCAAGATTGTAGCAAGAGCTGGGGAAATATCAAAGGATCGTACATACCTCTTTAAAAATTACGTAAAATGACGACCAATAATGCGAAGAGTCGTCAGTCGCAGAGATTATTTAGATACAGATGGAAGTCAGGCATCAATTCCCAGAGGCGTTAAATTGGAATAGTGAGTAGGCCTAGTTATTTTAATGTTGCAAGGTACTGTAATTAATGTTAGCTCTAATCAACTATTATAAAACATGATATTATATCCGAAATCAAAATCTTAGCACAAAAAATATTTTTACTTGAAAAAAAGTCTTGATTAGAGTAAAATTCCAAAACCGGGTTTGCGGCGATGTTTCCGACCGTTGGCAACTTCAAAACAATTCACGAAGCGTCGGAAGCGAGCATTGTGGGTCAGTTTGTGGGGTCATTTGAGTTGGAACAAACGGCTACTGAACCAACCCATCATGCCTCAAGGAGGCGACACTGCCATAACGGTGGAAGATAAGACCTTCATCAACACTGGCGGTTCGTTGAAGCTCTCAATAGCTGATTTTGGCTATATCCCTGGCCACCTAGGCAGTTAGCTGGCTCGAACTCCGCTATTGAAACTCTAAATCGACGAGTTTAGCCGAAAAAGTAAGCAGATCTAGATTGCTGAAACAATAGATACATTTTAAATGATTTCAACTACATTTTTTTTTAAATAATGGCTTTACGGAAAGATTCGATATCCATTTGATGCTTAGCCGAATTTTCGCAATCTACAGAAATAAAAGTAAAAAAAGGTTATTAATTTAAAATAATTTGTAAACAATTTACAGCGGCTATTACCTAGCATAAGAAGAGTTTTTGAGGAGCAAGTCCAAGCCAGATGACCGCGAAGAAAACCAGACTAGGCCAGATACGCTATTCAAAGCTACATCACACCATCAGCAGAGATGAAGATCCTCAATCGCTGCCCTTCTGGCGAATAAGTCTGGACGTTGCAAAATAAACGAACCCAGGAGCGTCTTACGCCATATGCCATCCAAAAATGAATTCAAACACTGAAAACTTCGTGCTCCGACTGCTTCTTTAAATGGTTTTGAAGCTGCATAAGGCTGGCAGAAATGTCGTCTTCTGTTGTCATGTCTGCAGTTTTATGGTCTATATAAAGACAAAAGTAAAGAATTATTTGAAATATACATTTTAAAGTTTAACATAAAATTAATATTAATTGCGATTTAAAACATCGTTTACGACAATCAAATACCGACAAACTAATAATCCTAGAACAATTCAATTTTAAAAAAAAATAGACCCAGCAAAGAGAATCATTTCAAATTCTTCTAAAAATATTTAGGCGAGATTTTTATTTATTTTGACATTTTCAAACATTAAGAAATGTCTGACATAAACTATTTTTTAATTGTTGAAATAAGAAAAAAATCTCGTTTTACCATGACGTTTGAGCTGGGCACACGGGTCTTGGATACTGCCATCCTGCCTCATTTAGAGCGCACCACTGAAGTGCCTAGAATGAGGACCTCTGTTGATATCAAAAGTAGTCTCTCTTCTAGCCATCCTTGGTTACATAAGCAGTCAACTGGTTTGATGATGTTCTACAAAACTCTTAATCTATGAGTTTTAGCCGAAAAAGCGTTTGGCAAGATACGGATCGCTTCTCTGCGAAACCTGAAATACATTAATCTATATTATATACAGTAGACTGGCAGGAAATTTATTGAATAAATTTAATTTGTGCAATTTTACGAAACGTGTTGATATCCATTTAACGATCCACCAGTATTTTCGCAATCTTATGAAAGGGCGAAAAACAAATTGCCATTTAAAACAAAGAAATAAAAGTTATTTAACCCAACAGTGGTTACCTCATAGAAAAAGAGTTTGGCGAACAACTTCAAGCCGATTGATGGCGTTATATAGCCAAAATGGGAGAAGAGCTACTGCTGACATTTTTAGTAAGCTATATCGGCAGAGAGGAGGTCCCCTTTGACCGCTCTCACAGCGGAACGATCTGCATGGTACAAGAATGACTCGTCGAGAAGGCTAGTTATCAACCTCATAGTCCCACAAAAGGCGACATTCACAGTTGAACGGCCCTAGCTTTTTCTTCAAAAACTATGCAAGCTTCTACACACGGAACTCGGAAGATGTCGACTGTCGTTTCCGTTTGAATGCAGGCTGGGTTAGTCCATCTATAGCAAAAATATGAAAATAAGAATAAAATTAAATTTGATAAATATTTATGGTCATAGCATTATAAATTGATACCATGAATTTATAGTTTGGTAAAAACTTTTTTCAAGATGGTCATTAGATAACAATACAAATTGGAGTGAAATAATAAAATATTATTTCGTTTCTTTAATGCCAGTACCGTATACAAACAGGAAGGCGAGGAAAGGCAAACGATTTACCTTCCATGAGGCTGCTGAGAGTTTGGTAAACCAGGGAGTAACGACTGTGGCTAACTCGAGAATTCTAGAAAATTGCGAAAGAACAAACCGTAGAATGACGTGGTGGTGATTGATAAGAGTCGGCACAATGTGATACAAAACTCTAAACTATTTAAAATTGAAGGATGGCAAAGATATTCAATAATATTTGGAATTTACTTTTTGAAGTAGCTGGACGAAGGCAGAAGGGAGAGCTCGGGCGTTCACGTCGAGATAAAGCCATTAAGCCAGCCGGACCAGACGACGTGGCAAGGCGATAGAAAACTATACAGGGTTGCCAGTCGTAATCCACTAGAAAGAGCGGGGATTTCGAATGATGTTGCTATGAATAAAAACTAGCTTTTTAAAATAAGTAAACCTTTAAGGAGGACGAATAGATGCAGGTACCCATGCTTGTGAACCATTTGTCAAGAGATGGGACTTCTTTATCTTTGATAAGAAATTATTTAGAATCAAAACTACTGCATTTAGCTTAAAGGAGAGGAAGTCCTCTCGGAAAGAGTTGTTCAGTCACAAGCAAAAATCTTTCTCCACGAGGTTAAGCAGAAATAGCGAAAAAGTTCCAAATACTTCAAAACCTGTATTTTTTTTAACGTTTAATAAGATGGAATTATGTTTTATATTTTAAAAAATATTTATATGAATACGTGACATGATGAAGGTGTGATATGGGATCCAACAGCGATTTCCCAACCTGTAAAAGCAAAATAATAATTTTTAAAATACAGAATTGGTTTGGCAAAAAAAAAATTACCTCTTAGAGAACGTGTTTTACTGAAGGTGATTAACTCTTCCGGACTGAAGCTCTTTGTCAATCTTTCCTACTTAACCAAAAGAAGCTGTTGAATCGTAATTTTCTTCAAATCTAAGATGTAGAGAACCGACCACCATAAATCTGCTGTCAAAACGATTTGTAAGACCAAGGGAATAGAGCATGAGTCCATTGCGTCTGACATAATTTTAAATGAGTGGCAACCCCGCTTTGCCTGCCGTGTTTACATTTTTTCAATGGGAGGGGAAATATGTTACATCTCGATTGTAATTCTCATTGACGTAATTGAGCATTAGAAAGCTATTTTTTAGATTCAGAATATTATGAGCATTCAAATGAGCCATCGTTTATCAAGACTTATTACTTATTTGATTGGAAAGTTTCAGAAATGTTTTACTCCCATAAGACACACGTTATTCAAGCCTTCAAAAGATTTAACATGGGCTCTCATGCAGATAAAATATTCCTTCGATTTACGAAGAAATTAATGTCTAAAAATAATAAAATTTGGTAGTAAATAAAAGCTTAGGGAATTCTGAATATGAAAAATAACTTTATAATGTTTAATTATGTTTACGAGACTTGCAATCGAGATGAAACAGACTTTGTCCGTCATGGAAAAAATGTAAACACGGAAGGCAAAGCAGCGTTGCCACCAATTTTCAATTCGGTCAGACGCATTGGACTCATGCTCTATTGCATGCAGCCGTCGACCTTTCAGATCCATCGCTGTCAAACGTTGTTATGCGCGCCTTTTTTAATGAATCCTTGGATTGCCTACATGACATCATTGAGATAAAAAACAATGAATAAAATATACCAAAACAAGTAAATAACAAGCGATAGTATAAAATATACATGGGGATATTAGCTAAACATGTTTGGAAGCCTTTTCAATATTTTTGAGGGCTCTCTTTTGAAATAAGATTAAATATATTAAACAAATGGTTTAAGAAAGAGCAATCAGACGGTGTAAAAGAAGCGGGGTTACCTACACGAAGAATGCCATATTTTTCAGACACTGATGGAACTGATGGTTCGTTGAAGCTCTAAATAAATATTTGGAGCCGACTCTGGTTATCGAGACAAACAGCTGGCATGGTCACACTTACGTAAATTCTTCCTTGATCGTCGCTAAAATCATATTTAACAAATATATACAATTTCTTTTGATATTCACAGTTAAATGATATTACGATAAATTTTGACGTCCTTTTATGTTCCGCCGGCACGTCTTTCTGTACGGACACGTGAGTTCGATTACAGAAGACCATTTCGCCGCACGCCGGGTGAATCAGGACCTCATCTAGGATTAAGGGTTCACTAGAAAACTCATTGGTTCACAGTGGATATCCTTGGTTCTTTAGCTAGTCAGTGGGCTCGACAATCCTAGTATTAACTCTTTCTCCATCAGTTTTAGCCGAAAAACCATCATCACATCCTAAAATAAACAAGATTTAAATATGTATAATATTTCAATTCTTTTTGCTGTCCCGGGTTACCTTTAGACAGTAAGCTATTGTATTTAACCCGCACTCCATAAAATGCAGGATCGCTTCGTTCCAACCTGAATCTAAAAACATTTCCGTTAAAAGCAGAATTTTTATTACTAAAAATTTAAATTTGTGTGCCTTTTTGCGTGTAAGGCAGCAATCGGATGGAATAAACCAGCAATTTCGCAATCTATAATTTTTTAAAATAAATGGTTATAGTATTCATTTAAAAATAAATCTATTATAAATTTTGATTTGCAATTTTCGGGGCGACAGTATACCTCATAGAAGAAGAGTTTCACTGAAGACGGCCAAGACCACTTAACTCACACAAATTCCAAGGAGGACGACGATGCGCCAATCACTTTTCTATGATACCATCAACCAAGTTGAGGATTCCGATCCTCGGATCGTCCGGCGGAATGTCGGACTATGAGTGGTCTAAATGAGATATGACATTCTTTAGTCTTTACGTGGCACAGCAACCCAACCCAAATGGAATGAAAGGGCGATATACAAAGGCTGCCGTTGCAATTGCTGGCGAAGTACTTTAAGCCCCTACTTGTAATTCCGGTTATTCTTCCACCTGAATTAAATACGACAGAAGAGATCCATTAGTTTAATTAGCATTGCTGCATTGTGCAATATACAATAGGTATTTGCAAAATACAAGTTATCACAGTTTACAAAATTATAAGTACAGCTTGCTGCCCTTTTTACCAACATGGGTTATGGGCTACGACGATGGAAGGGATATCTTCTTTAGGTAACTTAAAAAGAATTCATCAAGCTTCGGGCATTGTCTATGAGGTTTGTGGGGGCGTGTGAGCTGAAACACGCGGCTACTGGAAAAAGACCACCATGTCTCAAGTGGTGAAGTAGATGACACCACCAGAAGTGCTAGCAGTAGAATGGAGACATCCAACTCAACGGATGATTCGTTGAAGCTCTCAATAGTGATTTGGAGCCAAAACTGGTTACCCAAACAGTCAGCTGGGTAAATCATACTAACAAAAACTCTTACTCCATGAGTTTGGGCCGAAAAAGCGGAGGAATTCTAGACAGATAAAACAACATACAACCAATCACAGCACTGTATTTTAAAATTAACATTTAAATGACTTACTGTCTCTACGATATAATATTTGTTTATTCATTTGATGCTCCAGCTATCGCTATCTATGAAAAGAGCAGGGGAAAAAGTTAGTAAAATGTATCAATAATAAATTCGGGCGGCATGGCTATTACCTCATATAGGAAGAGTTTGATGCGAGCAAGACCTAGCCAAGTAACTGTGCTCTTAACCATTGTTTGGTTCCACATGACTGTCAAGACCTCCGAAGTATCATCGACAGAGCTGAAATTCTCATTCGGTAGATTTGGGGTAAATATAAATAAAGGTAAATTTGGGGGAATGGACGACCCTTAAAAGCTCTTTTATAAACATAAAAAATAGCTATCAGTTAAATCATTAAAAGGGGTGTGTCCTTATGACCTGAAAATTAAATCGGAGATTCATTTTCCATATTTGCCATTGCCATTTTTAAAAAGTAACTTATAAAAAATAGCACTTACCCATAACAAGGAGAATGAGTAGAGAAGCCATTTTGGCCACCCAGCATCGTCAAAAGACCAGTAACGTTCATTGAAGTAACGAGACAAGAGATTCTTGAATTTTAAAATCCGTAATAAAACCGGCCGCATGAATTAGTATATGGGCAATGAATTCTTACACAGGCCGTACGAGCATAAAGAGAAGTGAAAAGGCAGATAACCTTTTTTTTTACATGCCAGGAGATAAATGTTCAGAAAGACGCGGAACAGCTGTGTCCTGATACAAAGTAAAGAGAAATATATAAATATGAAAGAAAAGAAATGAGACTAGACATAACAATATATATATATATTTTTAAAGTATAGTTAGTTGTAAGGAGACTCAATTTTTAATTTAATTAGAAACTAATGAGAATTTATCAAAATACTTGTTTTAATATATAAACTGGTACTAGTTAGACACAATGCTAACGACTTGCCTGCCAAAGATAGACGTGTTCGGGGAAGCAAGTAGCAACTGCAGCCACAAATTAACCAAGAAATCCTGGAAAAATATGAAGTTTAAATTATAGAACTACGAAAGAATGATGGAGAAGAGTATGCACAAAGTGATGTAATGCTTAAATCTACTCCTAAATGAAAGATGCAGCATCTATTTAACGATAATAAAACTCCCTTTTTTCCAAACAGTGGGCACGTCTAGAGAACATGGGAGCGACGAGACGGAGAGACAAGAAAGAAGGGGCGGCATAAGAACTTAGAAGTTGCCAGATTGTGTAAATACATGTGCGCACTGCGCAAATCTAGGCGGCGCAAATTTCAAAATTAGAAAGATAGAAGATATAAATAATAAATGAAGGAATTCTAAGCAAGCGGACCATTGTTGAATAATGCGAAAAAGAGTCCCAGAGACCATTTATATAAATATAGTAGTCAGCAAAAAATGCAGTTAAGAAATTGACCGAAACTGATTTAAAACAACCTCAGTGGAATTAAATTGGAATATTAAATAGGCCTAGTAATTTTAATGTTGAAGCTACTTAAAATAATGCTAGATCTAGTTAACTATTATAAAATATGATATAATATTCCAAAGCAAAATCTGAACACAATCAATATTTTAAATTTAAAAAATAAGGTTTTGATTAGAGTAAAATTCATAAAGAACGGAATAACCAGTGTTGGGATAAATCAAAGTTGATTTAAATCAATTCGTGTTGGTTTATTGATTTTTGATTTAGAGCGTTTTAAAATTTTGATTTTTTGATTTAAAATCACAAATCAAACGTCTAAAATCGATAAATCATCAATAAATCAAAAACAATTAAATTGAAATTTGGCAACTTTCATCTACTGCTCCTTTTTAGCAATTCCTTAACCATGACAATATCGTGTTTTCTACAAGCATAACCAACTCAGTAGGACAGTAGCGGCTTACTATAAATTCTATTAATACTGAAAATTCAATAGAAAATTTAATTTTTTTTTCAAATTCTCCACAGAGGGCAGCACGAAAATTGATTTATGATTTTGATTTTAAATCAAATTTTTAAAATGATTTAGAAAATTGGATTTAATTCAAAATTTAAAATTTGATTAAAATTTGATTTTTGATTTAAATCAATTCCAAAATGATTTCTCCCAACACTGGGAATAACAAACCGGGTTTGCGGCGATGTTTCAGACCGTTGGCACCTTCAAAAACAAATCACGAAACGTCGGAAGAGAACATTGTGGGTCAGTTTGTGAGGTCATTTGAGCTGGAACATATGGCTACTGAATACCCATCCATTAGGCCTCGAGCAGGCGACACTGCCAGAACGGTGGAAGATCTTCATCGACACTGGCGGTTCGTTGAAGCTCTCAATAGCTGCTTTTGGCTATATCCCTGGTCACCTGGGCAGTCAGCTGGCTCGAACTCCGCCATCAAAACTCTTACTCCACGAGTTTTAGCCGAAAAAGGTCCTGTGAAGATATTATCGGTATAAATATAGATAAATACAAAAAAAGAGAATTAACAACAGGAGGGAAAACTAGTATCTTTCAAAACATTTCACGGAGCAACAAAATAGCATTTGCAAGCCGCCCTGCCTGGTCATTTTAGCTTGATCACAGATCTACATCGTGGATCCATCTTGTTCCACGCAGACCATTTCGATTGAAGACCCCTTGAACGAGATCGCCTACGCGATGGAGGGTTCACTTGGAACCTCTTTGGCTTCCTTTAGGCATCCCTGGTTCTTGAGCTGCTCAGCGGGCTTGAATGTCGACTATAAAACTCTTCCTCTGTGAGTTTAAGCCAAAAGAGATTTTTCACATCCTGCGAAATAAGAACATAATGAAATTGAATTCTAAAATATATCAATAAACTTAAAGTGGTGTGACATTGAACCTGTGAGGAAGCAGGAGAAATGGGGCGCTCTGCTTTCAATTTCGCAACCTTAGAGAAGAAACTTAATATTTTGAAGTTTAAAATAAATTTCCTATCAGCTTTACCTCACAGAAAAAAGAGTTTCACCGAACATAGCCAAGCCCGTTGAACAAATTCACGAACCACGGATTGATCAGTAGAAACCATCGAGATCCCTTCTTCACCTTTAGCCAAGCAGGGGATATCGATCCTGGGATAATCTGGCCCAACGGTACGAATTGGGCGAGGTGGGGAAACGATGTATATCTATGACCAAAAAAGGGATGGCCAACAATGAACAACATACATAGACTGTTGTAATTGTTTCGTCAAAGTTTCGAAGCCACCAAGTGCGCACGAATCAGCCGAAATGCTAGCTGGTAATATTCCATCATCTGAAATAAATACTAAGATTTAGAATCGGAAATTATTTAAATTCAAATTCAGCATTACTTTATTCGTGTTAAAATTTTTGATAAAATATTTATGACTAAAATTCTGGTATTAATTATATTTGAAATTCGAAATATGAGTATCATTCAAGTCATTCTCAACAGCAACAAACCTAAGTGAAAACTTGCCTGCCAACAAGGTCAATAGTACAGCCAATATTGAGGTGTGGAGGCCCAGTTCAAGATAAAAAATCACGTTTAATTAGACTCCACGTGTGCTGTCAAAAACATAACAAAAAGTAAACATTAATAGTGAATATTAAGATTGCATTTTATAAGAATGAGCATCAAATAAAAAATACTAATAAGAAAAACTTAAATAAGTCCTAAAATATATTTTTATAATTCTTTTTCTTCCTTAAAAATCAATATTTTTAACAAAAGAGACAATAGATGGCATCAAGAAACATACCTAGAATCATAGTCAGTGGCTTTCGTGAGGCATTTAAACGCGAACACACGGCTATTAGACACTTCAAAAACTCCCGATGCAGATCGATCCGCAGAAAGAGAAGAAAATGAAGGCCTCCATCTCCCACTGGTGGCTTATCAGAGCGCTCTATAGCTTCTTGCTGAAATCTCTGGTTACCAAGGCAGTCAGCTGGCTTTTCCGACCAGAATAAAACTCTTACTCCATGAGTTGTAGCCGAAAAAGCAGAATAGAATTTTGAAACTGGAAATATAATAAAAACGATTAAAAGAGTTAAACTTTACGTTTAATTGAAATAGCTTTACGATACAAACTGTAATCCATATTTCCAGATGCTCCAACAGCGATTTCGCGAGCTTAAAATATAAAAATGGACTTAAGTTTCATTCTTTTCAGTTTTAAAACATTTTTATTGTTACCTCAGAGAGGAAGGGTTATGTTGAAGACGGCCAAGCCCACTAACCACCTCACTAGCCAAGTCATCCGCGAACTGTTCTGAGCTCTAACAAACCGACAGAAGAGATAGCGGTCACCTAATTGAGCGGAGCAGACTACACTGTGCAAAATGAATTAATTAAATATAGCCAGGAGATCAAGTCGAAATGCCCAACCTAAGACTTTGATTCATAAAAAATTGATAAGACGGAATATAAGAGCAATATTACGGCTAACATCGACTTACAAGTTTTAAACATTTAACGAAGTAAGAGAAACATCATCTGAACGTCGCTGTGTGCGGACATGTAAGCTTGATTCCAGGCTATGACGTAAATCCACTTTGACAAACACACACCAATCGACCGGACAACCGAAGAGGCGAGATTCTCAACTTGAACGAGGGTTTACCGGGAATAACTTTGGTTTCTGTTTGACATCCAAGGTTCTCTTACTGGCCAGCGGGCTCGGATACAAGCATTCAAACTCTTTTGTCCGCGAGTTTTTGCCGAAAGCAGAAGCATAACGAATCGCTTCTTTATACAACTTAAAAAAGAAAACAAGATTTCAATGACATTAGGTGTAATCCATATTAATTCATTAATATAAAATGGATCAGACTTACTGTATGTATAAGATGGCAATGCGATGATTTATACAAACACATTTCGCAACCTTCGGAGATATTATTCCAATTAGTTTCAAAATTATTTGTTAAACATTTCAACTTCTTTTAAGCTCTATTATACCTTGTAGAAGAAGAGTTTGAATAATCACGGCCAAGACCGCTGCCCCATCGCGAACCAATGATGTCACAAAGAGAAGCAAAAGAGATTAGAAATGAACCTTCAGCCAAAATAAGAATCTCAATCGTCGGGAAAACTGGCGAAATCGGCAGTAACTGTGCATGATGGATGAATCGAAGTGTCAAGTGACCAGGCTCATATCCCCCAAGAAAAAACCACTAGCAAGGTTTCCTCCATCTGCTTATTATACTGTTTTGAAGTGCTGAATGTAGATGAAGATATTGGCAGTTACTCCACTCTAAAAACAAGATTCCGATGGATTCTCATAATTCATTTCCATAATTTTTTGTAAAACATATAAAAAAAAAAATATTTAAAAACATAAAGTTGGATAATGAATAGTACCTTATAAGGTTGGGCAAGAAGCTTTTAACATTTTCTACCAAGAGGCGGAGAGGCCAAGAAAACCACCCAAAGAATCACATTTTTTAAATCTACATCCTAGGAGCAAAAACAAAAGAATAACGAGAGAAAGATGAAGAAAAGTATGTACAATGTGATGGGGTGCTTAAACCTTTTGTGAAAAAAAGAAGCAGCAATTATTTAACGAAAACAAATCTTACCTTTTCTAAGACATTTGGGCAAGTTTAGAAACCATGGGACGAGCGGCGAGACAGCATAGCGCCGTATCAACAACTGCTACACAGCAGCGATTTGGTGCTTAATTTAGGAGCAATTTAACTACTTTATTTTCATTACCCATTTTCATCAGTGGCCAGGTGTGCTTAATACGGATTTAACCTCTTAATAATAGCTGAGTACTTAATTTTTCTGGGTGCTTAAAATACAATCAGGCTGCTTAACTTCCCCACAGAAAAATTTCCCCCGACAGGGTCACAGGGAGCGAACCGACGACCTTGAGTGTGCGAGGCGGATGCTCTACCGACTGAGCTATCTGCTAATAAGAAGAGGTCGTTATTTTTACTACCAGTATCTTGGAAAAACCTCCGACATTGAAAGTTTTTTTTTCACACATGAGAGAACTTTTTCATTATACAATGATTATCTTTGATTATTTTGTTTTCACTAAGATATAGATATTTATAATAATATATTGATGACAATTACAGTGACATTGTAAGGGGAAAAAATGGCGCGAAATAGAAAATATCGGCGAATTTTCGCTTTGTGCCACAAGTCTTTTTCTCATGATGACAATTAAAAATAGTTGTCATAGAAAGCCGTGCAAATTCATTTGAGAATTCCCGTCGGTGTAATTGACGATACAGCATCATCAAGGCAATGCACGCTGTTTTAGCGCTCTTTCCCTTTGTTAATGTAGGCCACCTACACAATGAATTTTTCCAACGTGCTTAATCAGTACGTCCATAGTTTTGCCGCCCTTTCCCCTTTGTTGCTATATACCACCGGAAATAGTGAATTTTTCCCCGCATACTTAATCGGGCGGATATTAAGCATGGAAAAAGGGTTTCATTACGCAATAAATTAAGCACCCGTAAAATACATAGATTCACAACTTTAGACGGGGTGCTTAATTCGTTTCATTACTTTTTGGGTGATGAAACCAACAAAATTAAGGAGTCAATCGCTGCTGTGTATCACATGAAAATAAAACCAAGAAATCTTTAACACTTGCGTAGGAAGAAGAAATATAATAATAAGAATGTGGTGGAGAAGAGTATTTACAATGTGTTGCGGTACTTGAATGGGTTTCAAAGTAAAAGATGCCAAAACTATTTAACGATAGTAAAACTCACTTTTTATAAAAGACATTGGACACATCCAGAAACCATTGGAAGCGGCGAGACTACCAGCCAAGGAAGAAAGGGCGACAAAAGAATCTGGAAGTTGCCATATCGTTTAAATACAGTTTCGCAGTGCGCAAATCACGGCGGCGCGAATTTCAAACTTTGGCGGAAAACATTTGATAAATAGAAACAAAATCGTTAATACATTAAAACGAATCTAGTATCTAAAGATCTTTTTCGTTTCATACATATTCATCAACATTTAAAATAATAAAATTACTGAAATATAGTTGAGATTCATGAAAATCAGGAGCTATATTGATTTTTTTAAATCCTTCATTAAATAAGTAAAAAATAGCCTTAAAATATCGAAAGATAAATTTAAAGAAATAAATATTTATTAAGAAACAAATTATAATTAATTGCTACCTAGTACTTATTTGGCATTAAAGGGCGAATTACAAAGGCTGCTGCTACCATTGATCCGTAAACAATTGTGAGGCCAATTTTTTTTTGCGTTCGGCCAGTTGAGCCTGATATCTCATCTGTATCAAGGGCGAATATTCAAATTTATTAGTTACCTAAATATTCCTGCTTGTTAACGGAGATCAATGACACCGCAAAAATAATACCTTCTCAGCTTCGCTTTATGGGGGAAAGTAAGCTGAAACACAGGGCTATTGGACCCTTCAATCATGTTCTTCGTCAAATCACGTCAGTTGGAATGGGGGAGTATGAAGACTTTCACCCCGGATGATGCTTCATCGAAGCTTTCAATAGCCACTGTTGGCCTTCTCTGGTCTAAGAGACAGTCATCGAGCTCGAATTTCACCAGTAAAACTCTTTCTCCATGAGCAAGCCGAAATAGCCTAAAATAATAATTAAATATGATTTTAGCTAAAGTTTATTTGGAATTTTTAAATTCAAGAGACTTTAGGAGAAGTGTTGGTATCCAATTCTACTCTTTCAGCAACATCGCAACCTATGAAAGAAAGAAAAAGTGGTTTATAAATTTAATAAATATATTTATATATTTTGCAGTTACTTCGTAGAAAAAGAGTTTTGCGGAACAAGGCCGAGCGCAATGAAATGCGCCCCTCACCACAGAAAACCAAAATTCGACTATTGAGTTATTAGACGAACCCTCAGTAAAGATGAAGTTCTTCGTCCCGCGCAAATCTACCGGAGTGGTCAGCAAGAGGCACGAGGATCTCAACCAGTAGCCTGTTTTATAATATATTAATAAAATAATTGTAAAAAAATATGAAGAATAATAAATAATAGAGTACCTACCGAGAGCTTGTCTATGGGCGATCGTGCAGCATTATTTGGGTGACTTAACCAGAGTACAATTCTCATTTTATTGGCCGCAAATATCGGCACACAAGGACCTACAAAGAGAGATGAAAGATATTCATGGTGAAATAATATTGAAGGATAATTACGTAACAACAGCCTATACTATCATGGCGGAAGCGAAACTCCCTGCATATTAATTTGCAGTTCAAAAGAACCAAAGAAGCTATTTGAGCAAGCTTTTGGGATCAGTGGGACCGGACGAAGAGGATGACACGACTCCAGGATAGATTCATCGTACATTATGCTGAAACACAACCGAAGGGGCGAGATCGGAATCTCGAATTTGGATGATGGCGCCCCAGCGAATTCTATGGTAGATTTTTTTCCACATTTCATTACAAATTATTTATAATTTAGTTTAGAACAAATTTACCTCATAGAGAAATAATTAAATTTAACACGACCACGCCAAGTTCCGAGTTGAAAAACCAATGATGCCGAGAAATAGCCAGAGATCAACTCATCAACGGAAGTGAGCCCTCATCCAAGAAGAAGATTTCGATTCAACAAGCGTTGGTAGATAGGCCATCACGAAGCACTACTACTTCAATCCGCAACAATTCAATTCATTTTTAATCGTCGGACCCTAAATTAAAATATATACATATTGTTGGATAATGTTATCTTATTTTTTTTTTAAAGTTAGTATAAGGCTCTAAATAAGAGCATGATAAGTTAGGCCCAAGATAACAAAAACCTTGCCTGACTGGTTTGTTGAAGTAGCCGACCAAGAAGACAGGCAGATGGATGGGTTCGTCTATCCCTGGCCACAGATACGGCAAAAAAAATACAGCGAATGAAAATCTTCATCATTGATTTATACTTGATTAGAGATGATCCAGGATCTGCTTGGCTTCATTTGTTCACCAAGAAAAATCAAGTCATTGTGATTGAATCCGAAAAGAGATGACTTGGATTAACAAAACCCATGAGTTGGCCGAAGAAAGCGGACGACCTTATAGCATTCAAACAGAGTTAAGCAGTTATCAAAACAATGTTTTATTCGTTTTACTTAAAAAAGAGCTGGTGCAGAGAGTGTGCCAGTCCAGCAGTAATTTCGCGACCTATGAATGAAAATAGAAATAAAGATAGTGAAGATTTTAAGAATTACTTAAAATTGTTGACATCAATTTTGATGTGTTACCTCACAGAGAAAGAGTTTTGCTGAACAATGCCACCTCTACTGGAATCCAGCCTTATGACTTGCTGGTCTCTCTCAGGGACCAAACAAAGTCAGAATGGATCATGAATCATCGCAAAGCAAAGGTGAAGAACATCTTGCCATAGTTCATTGATCGGGGCGGTTTGCATTGACAAGGGCGAATGCATCCGGCATCTTCCAGTTTACTTTGCCCAAACTATAAGCGGCATACCAGGAGAAGCTGCTATTCCTGCACCGGCTGACTGACAGCTACTCCAGTATTCCGTCTGTAAATAAAGAATGAAGATTAAAATTCATCTTAATATATCCTTATCACAGAGATACCATCTGCTAACGATATAAAAATGAATTTGCATAATCATCATACCTGTCAAGAGAAGCATATTCGGGAAAGCAGATAGCAACCGATGTGTCAGTTAAATCACAATATTATATTTAATTATGTGAGAAATAATTGATAAAATTACGAGAAAGTAATAAAGAAGCGTTGACAATGGTTTGCAATGCTAAAATCAATTTAAAACTGACAGATGCAACAGATAATTAAAGAAAATAAAACTCAATTTTCTAAAACAGTGGACACAGCAGAACCAGCAACCGCAGAGAGAAGAGGAAGAAGAGAAGAAGTCTAGGTTAACTTGCAGAAGTAGCCAAACTGTCAAGTAAATTGTAAGTATAGATGGTAATGTTATATGTGGTATTATTAAATGGTGTTCAAGAATAATTCTGCAATTGGTATTTTGAATTAGAAAAATGAAAAAAACACTGGATGAACGGAATGCAATTATGCAAACTACTTGCCCCAATGCCTGTCAAGAGAAGCTTGTTCGGAGAAGCGAGAAGCATCCAGCAGCAACTACAACAATAAAGACCAAAAAATTCCTATACACTTATGGGAGAATAAACCACACAATACTTAAGAGTTGTGGAGAAGAGTGAACTCAATGTTATGAAATACTTAAATCTGTTTGAATATGAAAGATGCGCCAACTAACATGCCAACTAACATTTATTTTGAAATGTCTATGTCTACACGAGAAGAGTTGATATCTATTTGATGCTCCCCGATGCTCCCAAACCATTTCCGCAATCTTTAGAAAATTAATCAACAAGTTATTAACTTTGAAATAAAATCCGTTTTGTCTGGCGACTGTTTTTACCTCATAGGGGAAGAGTTGTGAAGAACGACCCCAATCTAGATAACTACTTGATCCAGATAACTAATGATGGCAAACAACTAACCATCAGCAGAGGTAAGGTCCTCAACCGCCGTCCTACTGGCGAAACAGTCTGAACGTTTCAGGATGAATGAATCCAAGAGCCACACGTACCACACTACACACCCATAGACAGCAAATTCCAAAGCTTCCCCCAGCTGTTTCTTTAAATAGATTAGAGGTTGTCACTTCTGTCGTCAACTCGTCTTATTATTCGATCTATTCAAAAAGACAGCTCAGAAATATTTATTTAGAAAAAAGGCCATTCTTATAAACTAATTATAGATCACAATTTTTTATTAATAATGAAGAAATATCCGACACCTTAAAACTAATTTTTAAAACTATTAACTAGTGCTACGATTTACGAATACAGTTCCAAAAAGGCAACTATATTCAGAAAAAATTATCTTCACTTCAGAAATCAACTCCAACATCTAAAAGATATATTTTTTAAAATTATTAATATTATTTAAAACGAATTAATAAGATTTTAAAAATCCAAGCCCTGTAAAGGAACAGCAATGCAGCTAGACCAAAAATATAGTCATTTACTTGCCTGCTTGGTGAATCCTACAAACTTGAGTGAAGCAGCAAAGGAGATTGAATGTCACATAGATAAACGGGGACATGATAAAAACCTGGTGTATCATGGAGGAAGCGAGATTGTTTCTCTTAATTAATAAACTGAAAACAATTAAATAAACATGTTAGAGCAAGGTTTGTAGATCAGTTTGTGGGGTCAGACAAGGAGAATGACGTGACTATCAGATGGATTCATCTTGCTTATTGCTGATTACGAAGCCGGTAGAATAGGGAACCGAAATCTCCGCCCTGGAAGTTGGTTTACTGTCAATCTCTTTGGCTTTTCTTGAACATCTCTGGCTTTTGAACTGGTCAGTGGGCTTGTCGACAAAACAACTCAACTCTCTCTTCACGAATTTCAGCCAAAAAAGCGACAGAGCTCCGAGCACTTCTTTACAGCCTAAAAATAAAATTACAATCAATTTCAGAATTAAATTTAAAAAATTTATAAATGTGACTTGTGTAGAAGGGCGTCGTTTAATTATCCACCAGCGATTTCGCAAGCTATGTGCAAGAATAATTTAAATAATGCATTGATTAACTGGAATTTTGTAATAAATTATTTTAAGAAGTTTAAGACCCACCTCATAAAGAAAGAGTTTAGCTGAAGCAGACAAGCCAGGTGACTATGAAAAAACCCAGAGGTATCCTATGGAAAAACCCATAGAATTGGAAATAAATCTTCATCCACGATTAACATTCCGATTCAGCAGTCTTCAAGCGGAGTAGTCGGCACGATGCAAGATTCGCTCATCCAAAAGTCTTGTCACCCATCGCGTATGACCGCACAATAAGGAACAAAGCTTGCCCCGCTTACTTCTTTAGATTAAGTTTTTGCTTCCGTAATTTTGTTATTGTACCGGCTGCGCTGGGCCGTCTACAAAAATACGAGAACATGAGATTAATATTTGTTGGTTGTTAGCATGATTGTTTAAACATTCTTTTGAAGGAACTAGGATCTCAAAGTCTCGGTAAATTTTTATTTTTTTTTAAATGAAATTTATAATTTTAAATAAATTGACCGACGCATTGAAAGCCATATTATTCATTAGAATAATGGAAACCAAATAAGACAGTAATTTCACCTATTTGAGGGTAGTTGTCGTTTTTACCTAAACCATTTAAAAAATGATTGGCATTGGCCGATAAAATCAGAGAAAGAATTTAAACAAACAGTTGTTAACTAGCCTTACTCATCTAAAAAAATTAGAAAAAGAAAGGTTCCTTAATTTTAGAGTTATTAAAATATTAAAGTACCTGATGAACGGAATGCATTCCCCGTCAGTCAACAGCCAAGATTCAGGGTAGTGACCAGCAAAAAAGCTGCTGTCTGTCGTGACACAAGCCAAAAATTTTGAAAACAGGAAAAGATTAAATAAACTAGTATTGTTTCATAAAACAATATAATCATAGGCACTTACCTATCTGTATCAAGCAGTATGAGTAGAGAAGAAGCCATTTATAAATTACAACCGCTCATTGCCGCATAACCAGTCACACCGTTTCTGAAAGAAGAAATACAGATTCCTGAATCGAACTAAATTGTCCTTAATTCCTAAATTCTGAATCCATAATAGCACTAACCACAGTAAGAAATTAAACAAATTCTTATACATACAGCACATTAACATGAACAAGGAAAGACTTTTTCATCTGATAGGAGAGGCGTATTCAAGGAAATGGGGAGTAACTACTGATCCGGTGTACCCAGATAAAAAGTTTTTTAAAAAAGTATTAAAATGGATAGAATAAAGACTAGTATTGTGATAAAATTGTGGAGAGGAAACGTCACAATGCGATGTAAACCGTACATCTATCTAATAATGGAAGATGTAATAGATATTTTGCAATATTTACTTACCGGCGAACAAAGCCGGCACCAAGTATCACACCAGTCACACCGCGAAGGAAAGAAGAAGGGGGCTGATAAAGTTTGGAGAAGAAGCTGTCTAATAAGAAACAGGGTTGCCAGCTTGGTTGCCAGTCGCAACCGCAGTTAGAAAGAGCGGGTATTTTGAATTACAAAAATTGCAGTTTGAACTGTCGTGCGCAAATTTAGTTATTTAGTTTCAAATATAAATGGAGCACTATCTCAGTATTTCGTTGAATTGATTAATTGATTGATTTAATTGATTAAATATTAAATTTGGGAATATTAAAAGGCGAGCAATTGAAAGAGCCATTTTACAATACGTGGTATATTTTTAAATTATTAATTGGAAACTTATTATTGATAAATTACAGAGAAGGCATCTAAACCAACATAAGAAGAGAGTTCGTAAAATAAAATAAAAATCAAAAATATCAAGGTGTGGGGCAGTTGACCTCCCGAGGCCGGATAGATGCATTTGCTCATGTACGTAAACAATTTGCCAGGAAATTCATGCAAATAGGACTTCTTTATTTTGATATGAAGTGATCTAGGATCGCACCTGCTAATTTTAGCGTTCAGGGAGAGGAAGTCATCGGGATTGCATCCGAAAGAGTTATTCAGCCGCAAGAAAAACTCTTTTTTCCAGGAGTTCAGCCGAAAGAGCAGAAGAGTTCCAAACACTTGAAAATCTGTAAATTATTAAAATAAAACGTTTAAACTTTAAAGAGAGAACTGTGTTTAATATCTCAATACGTGACGTGGTGAAAGATGATATGGGATCCAACAGAAATTTCGCAACTTATGAAAGCAAATTAATAATAGGAAGAAAAATATGGAATTGGTTTGCTAATAAATTGTCAGTTACCTCATGAGAAAACGAGTTTTACTGAATTGAATAACTCTTCCGTTCAGAAATCCGATGACAATTTCACCCTCTTTACCTAAAGAAGCTGATGCTGATATCGTAAATTCCTTCAAACCAAAGATGTAAGTCCGACCACCATAAAGCTCCTGTCGTAACGGTTTGCATGACGAAGGGAATCACATCCAGTCGTCGACCTTTCAGATCCATCGCTGTCAAACGTTGTTATGCATGCCTCTTTCAATGAATCCTTTTGTCTCCTTGGATTGCCTGCTTGAGGTCAGTGAAATACAAAAAGAAAATGAATAAAATATTATTGAAACCAAAATAACAAGCAAAAGCATAAATATACATGGGGAAGTTAGCTAAACATGCTTGGTAGCCTTTCAAATATTTTTGAAATAAGATTAAATATATTTAAATTAATTGGTTAAAGATAGAGCAATTAGATGGTATAAAAGATAGGGGGTTACCTACACGAATAACAATGCCAAATACGGACATTTGAGTTCGGTTACAGGTGACCAATGAAGACCATTTCGCCGGACGCCGGGTGAATCAGGACCTCCTTCGGGATGGTGGGTTCACTAGAGAACTCATTGGTGTACCATAATGTACTTCGCTTAGTACATTATGGGTGTACAGTAGACATCCTTGGTTCTCGAGTTAGTGAGTGGGCTTAACAGTCCTAATAAAAACTCTTTCTCCGTGAGTTTTAGCCATCATCACATCCTAAAATGAACAGCATTCAAACATGTATCATATTAAAAAATGTTTTACTGTCCCGGGTTACCTATAGACAGTAAGCTCTTGCATTTCACCGGCACTCCATATAATGCAGGATGGCTTCATTACAATCTGAAATATTATGACATTTCCGTTAAAATCCGAATTTTTATTTCTAAAAAAAATTATTTCGTGTGAATTGTTACGTGTAAGGCAGCCATGGGATGGTATACACCAGCAATGCATTCCGCAATCTATGACAAATAATGATGTTATATGAGTAATATTAATTTTAAAATAAATATGTAATAATCTTCGATTTGTGTGAAGTTATACCTCAAAGAAGAAGAGTTTCACAGAGCACGGCCAAGACCACTGAACTCACACAACAACCATGGATGATGACGAGACACAAACGAGTCCTTATATTAAAACATGAATGACTATTGACAAATCCATAAGAATACTAAAGAAATTGCTCAAAGTTCGCAAGGATGCGATAGAAATATAACGTTGGTTTGACTGACTTTTACGTTGGCGTACGGTACCAGCACTTTCCACCACGCCAGGTACTGCACTTGGAGGACGAACGCGGTCTGGTGGAAGATAAAACGAAACATGGTTGTCAGTAGTTGACTGCCAGAAAAAAGCAGAGAATTTGAAACAAGAAAAAATATTGAAATAATTAAATAACACCAGAAATGTCACCAGCATTTTGAAATACAAAATTGTGCAGTACGGTATTCAGTTTGTTTAAGCAATAAGTCAATATTTTTTTATTTAACTTAATTTTCACACTGTTTTTTTTTTCCTTTTCGGTATTAATTAATTTATTTTTGCTGGGTTTATTTGAATAAAATTTTAATTAAATTTGCTATATCTATTACGAAGTGGTCTTAGGAATTATAAAACACAATATTTTTCATTCATGTTTCCATTCCATTCATTACGAAGAAATTATCAGTATAAATAAATAGATAAATATAAAAAGGAGAATTAACAACAGGAGGAAAAACTAGTACCTTTTAAAAACAATACACGGAGCAACAAAATAGCATTTGCAAGTCGCTCTGCCTGGTCATTTCAGCTTGATCGCACAGGTCTACATCGTGGATCCATCTTGTTCCACGCAGACCATTTCGATTGAAGACCCCTTGAACGAGATCGCCTACGCGATGGAGGGTTCACTGGGAACCTCTTTGGCTTCCTTTCGGTATCCCTGGTTCTTTAGATGCTCAGCGGACTTGAATGCGCGCAACAAAACTCTGCTTCCATGAGTTAAAGCCGAAAGATATGCTTCACATCCTAAAGAGCATGTTCAAATAAAAGCCTAAAATATACCACTAAATTTTAAATTGTGTGACTTTGTACCTGTGAGGAAGCAATTTCTAACTAATTTCTAACTAATTTTTTTAGTGACAATATATTTTCTAACTAATTTATATCGACAAGTAAACTTAACGAAATAATAATAGTAGTTAGCTCAATTTTCTAATTCGTGCTATTTATTTTCTATTATAAATTTCAAACTTTAGCGGGAAAATATTAAAAAAAATAATTAATATATTTTTACAATCAATTTCAAGATATAAGAGGTTTACATGAATAATTTTTTCACTTGGTACATGACTAGGTGTTTAAAACACCGATTTTCTGTATTAATCCACCCGAAAAATCGCAATCTATTAAAAGGAGGTTTGGTAATTTAATTTAAAATTAGAAAAAAGAATGTTGACTTTAAAAACGCCAAATTTGAAAGACAATACACATCTGAAATCTTGTGCCCAACATTATTTTTAACTATATTTTCCTTTCTTCACGATTGTGATCTCTTATTCTCTTTAAAAAAAACTCATTTGAATTAAAACCTTCAATTGTAATGCCCAACAAAGAAATAAGGGATATCTTATTGTTCTATAAAGGCAAAAAGAACGGAAAATAATATACCTTTTGTAAGGAAGCAATACAACAGGATTAGGATGTCGCTCTGTGTCTCAACGATGCCAAGAAAAACATTTCTTCCATGAGTTAAGCCGAAAGAGATTCTTTACATCCTTAAATAAGAGAACATTCAAAAGAATCCGAAACAATATTAACAAATTAAAAATTGGTTTAGCTTTGTACCCATGAGGAAGCCATAGGATGATCCGTTAACAATTCTACAATCTTAGGAAAGAAAAGAACAATATTTTTTAAAGAATTAAAATAAATTTTTAAAAAAGTAGCTTTACCTCATAGAACAAGAGTTTCACCGAACACAGCCAAGACCGTTCCTAGTTGCTCACCAACCACGATATTGCTGTGAATCCAATATTAAATGGTCAAAATAAACAAAATACAAGACTTTTGTTGATTCGTGAAAGGTTTCGAAGCCACTAACTGAAGCCTTGATCCAACACAATGCCAGCTTTTATTCCATCTGAATCAAATAAAAAAGTTTAAATTCGTGAATTATTTAAACTCTCAATTAACATTACTTAATTTGGCGGTGAAATTCTTTGTTAATAGTTATATAGGAATAAGACTAGAAATGATTTTAAATATCATTTCACAAGAATAAAATAATCAGCAATTTACTTTTCACATATTTTTCTCAAGGTTAAAAAAAATCTTCAGAAAAATAAAAATAACATTCTTGAATAAAAATGAAAAATTTAGTTCAGTAATTTAGTAGAGTATCTCAACAGCAACAACTTTGAGTGAAAAAAATAACTACGCACAAAGAGCTGCCTGATGATCAATTGTATTTGGCACACCTCATTGTTGACTTGAGGCCTTGTTCTAGTTCATATTTTAAAAATAAAATTTAATTAGATAAAATAAAAACTATTTTAGGTATCATAAACCATAATCTAAGAGTAAAAAAATAATCATAATAAAAAGATTATGAATTCAATAGATAAAAAGGAAGAAAAATCAGCTAGAGCAAAACGAGTCAACAACTTGCCTGTCGGTTCGCCCGCTTTATAAACTAATGAAACAATGCACGAAGAAACTTCGGAAGGGGGCGCTTTGTTGTGGCATTTGAGCTGAAACACGTGACAACGAGGATCACCCCAAAATGCATCAAACAGACAACACCGCCAAAATAGCGGAGAATGAAGACCGCCACCTTTCCCGATGGTTCGTTGAAGCTCATTCATATAGCTATTTGAAGCCAACTCTGGTTACCCAAACAGTCAGCTGGCTTGAACATGCCAGGCTAAACTCATTCTCCATGAGTTTTAGCCGAAAAACTGGAGGAGTTCTGCTGGATCGCTATAAAATAATAATTAAAAAAACAATAAATACATTTTTAAATTAGATAATCATTTAAATGACTTTACGATAAGAGTTGGTATCCATTTTATACTCCACCGGTGATTTCGCAATCTTTTTTAAAAGAAAAAAGTTAGGAAAGGCGTTTTTCTTTAATTTAAGAAAAATATATTTTGTGTGGTGACTTATTACCTCATAGAGGGAGAGTTTAGATGAGCAAGGCCAAGTCAGTTAGTTGGATGGAGAACCAAAATTGGACTAGAATGGCTATTAATGACCTCAACGGGCCCTCAACAGAGATTAAGGTCGTCATTCGCAATCTTTTCAGCGAAAAAGTATGTGTGGAGTAGAATGGATTTATCCAGTTGCCATGAGTTCCACCTCCCATGCCCGCACAAGGCGACTTGCAAAGCTTGCTCTAGTTGCTTATTCTTATGATGGTTTTGAAGTTGTTCGGAAGGCGATAGGAAGGAGAGAAGAAAACGAAGATGTGTCTTCTGCGTCGTAAAGATAGTAGTTATTCCTCTCTGCCTGAGTACAGAAAAAAAAACTTTTTGATTGATTGATTACAAATGATTGAGGAGATTTTGTTTAGAAGAAGCTTTACCTGTGCAGGGTGGCAAGATGTAGGTAATAGATGAAGAATTTCATCCTTGGTCGTAGAGTTGATATATGATCCCCAACTAGTCAATAGGCCACCAAGGAAAGGCAGTCGTCAGTCTCGGACCATGATGAGTTGTCGTTTCTCAGACAAACTCTTGCCCCATGAGTCAGCCGAAAACCCAGAAAGCCTCGTCCTCTTATGTAACCTAATAATTAAATGAATTATTAAAAAAGGATTAAAACAGAATAACTAAAAGAATTGAAGTAGTAAGTGACCTGAATAAGGGATGATGGGAAGAGTTGATCGACCAGCAATATCGCAATCTTTGAAAGCAAAATACATATTCGAGTATATATATTTTTTAAATATATTTTATTATATTTAGATATTTTTTCAAATTTCAACTGAATACATTACCTCATAGAAAAAGAGTTTCGCTGAACAATGCAAACTCTTTCTGACTCTTGGCTGATGATTACCTTGTCTTCTACGCCGAAAGACGCAATGGAAATCATACATCACCCCTTATTTCCAACAATGAATTTCACCATTGATTATAGCTCTCCGAGTGCAGAACTGCATGGTCCAAGGGCCAAGGCGATCTAATCAACAACCGAACACATTAATATGGCAACATGTCGTCTAATCTAAAATAAACGTAAGAAAAGAAAAATGAATAAATAATAAATAAACATTCACCTTTCAAATCTAGTATAGCGTGAAGCAGGAATATTGTTTAGTTTTTAATTTAAAAAAAAATCAAACCCCTATAATTTGATCTTGAAACTTGTACAATAAGATTTTGTGAGAAATATTATGGTGTAAATGACTAAGCATCAAGCAGGCCTCTCATAAACTAGTTTGCATTGTCCGTAAATCGTTTAAATAAATTAACAATGATGTAGGCCTATGTCATAGTAAAAAAGAGCTTCCTCACCAAATAGTCTATAAATAACTTGCCTTCTAGAGGAGAATACGTAACTTGGAACTGCTTAATGGGGGATAAGTAAACTGGAACACAGAGCTACTTTATTCTATCATGCCCTTTGTCGAGTTACTCAGCTGGAAGGGCGGAGAATGAAGGCGTCCAACTCGGATGTTGCCTCATCAAAGCTCCCAATAGTCACTGTTGGCCTTCTCTGGTTAAAGTGGCAGTCATCGAGCTAGACTCTGACCAGAAAAACTATGTCTCCATAAGCTAGCCGAAAAAAGCCTAAAATAATAATAATAAAAAAAAATTTTTACCATAAATGTATTTTAAATTTTTTTTATTCAAGAGACTTTAAGAGGAGGGCTGGTAGCCTATCCAATTCAACTCTTTCGGCAATATTGCAACCTTTGAAAGAAAAAAATAATTTATAATAGATTATAAATCAATACATGTATATATTTAACAGTTACCTGATAGTGAAATAACTTTGCTGAACAAGACCTAACGCGATGAAATGCTTGCCCTCAACGAAGAGAGCGAAAGGCTGTTGAGATCTTCGATCAGCCTTCAGCAGAGATGAAAGTCCTCATTCCCCGCAAATCTAGTGGAGTGGTCAGCAAGAGGCACGAGGAAAGATCCAATGCCACACAGCTGCACAGGGCAGCTTATTAACAACAGATGCAAAGAATATTCAACGCTATTCTTCTGACTTTGCAGCAGGACTTTGAATGCAGGCGGCCAACACTTGCGACTGAGGCAGCAATGGTCTTGCTGTATTAATTGCAGTTCAATGGTTCAATAAAAAATTTATAGGTACAATTTATTATGAAACTACAGGCCTTTATGAAGATTTACCTGAAGTTCGGCAGCTAAAAATATTAGCAAAAAAAATTCAGCAAAAAAATATTAGCTATTATACCTGACGACCGACTTGCACAGGGAACGACCTGCAATAGCAATACGAAAATATAAAGTAAAGAATAAGGCGGTAATAAGTATTTAGTAAACTCTACTTATAAGATGCACAATGCGCTGAAACATTTCAATCAGTTTTAAAGTGAAAGATGCTAAAGATATTTAACGATCAATTTGAGACTCACTTTTGTACGTAGTTGAACGGTGCCGGAGAAGTGAGAACACTCGTTGACAAAGGCAATATGGCCGACGCGCCTTTGAGGAAAACGAAACAGAGTTGCCAGTATTTACTCATTAAAACGAACGAATTTTAAATGGACGGAAGGACGCACAGACAAATATTCTCTTTAACTTTGAGGGTCCATCACTAGGCCTAATGTTTTGTCGTCGACCTTTTAGATCCACCGCTGTCAAACGTTGTTATGCACGCCTCTTTCAATGAATCATATTGTCTCCTTGGATTGCCTACTTGACGTCACTGAAATACAAAAAAAAAATGAATAAAATATTATTGCAACGAAAATATCAAGCAATAGTATAAATATATATGGGGAAATTAGCTGAACATGCTTGGTAGCCTTTCAAATATTTTTGAAATAAGATTAAATATATTTCAAATAATTGGTTAAAGATAGAGCAATGAGATGTAATAAAAGATAAAGGGTTACCCACACGAATAACAATGCCAAATACGAACATTTGAGTTCGGTTACAGCCTTACAGGTTACCAATGAAGACCATTTCGCCGGACGCCGGGTGAATCAGGACCTACTTCGGGATTAAGGGTTCACCACAGAACTCATTGGTGTACAGTGGACATCCTTGGTTCTGGAGTGAGTGAGTGGGCATTTCATTATTCCATTCCATTCATTATGAAGAAATTATCAGTATAAATATAGATAAATATAAAAAAGGAGAATTAACAACAGGAGGAAAAACTAGTACCTTTTAAAAACATTACACGGAGCAACAAAATAGCATTTGCAAATCGCTCTGCCTGGTCATTTCAGCTTGATCACAGGTCTACATTGTGAATCCATCTTGTTCCACGCGGACCATTCCGACGGAGGATCCCTTGAACGACATCGCCTACGCGATGGAGGGTTCACTGGGAACCTCTTTGGCTTCCTTTGGGTATCCCTGGTTTTTTAGCTGCTCAGCGGACTAGATTGCGCGCAACAAAACTCTGCTTCCATGAGTTAAAGCCGAAAGAGATTCTTCACATCCTAAAGAGCATATTCAAATAAAAGCCTAAGATATACCAATATATTTTAAATTGTGTGACTTTGTACCTGTGAGGAAGCAGTGGGATGATCTGCTAACAATTTCGCAACCTTGGAGAATAAAATTAATATTTTGAAGTTTAAAATTAGTTTAGTTTTCAAGTTGCTTTACCTCACAGAAAAAGAGTTTCACCGAACACAGCCAAGACCATCAGAGAAGCTTATGGACCATGGATTCACAAGCAGAAACCAAAGAAATGGCCAGTGCACCTTCAGCCAAGTAAGGGATCCCGATCTTGGGATCACAGGTCGGAACAGTACAAATTGGGCAAGATGGGGAAAAAATGCAGATCTTTGACCAAAAACAAATGGCCAGCAATAAGCAAACAAAGACTGTTGTTATTGGTTCATGAAAGGTTTTGAAGCCGCCACTGACTGAATGCGTCATAATGCCAGCTGTTAGTATTGCATCATCTGTAAAAAAAATACGAAGATTTAGATTTGTAAATTAATTATTCGCATTTGGAAATACTTAATTCGTGTTAAAATTATTAATAAATAATATATTTACAATACTAAAAATTTGATATTAATTACCATACGTTTTTTTTCTATTGGTTTAATTAATAAATTTATATTATTTAAATTATAAATATGAGTATCGCAAGCTATTCTCAACAGCAACAAAGTTGAGTGAAAACTTGCCTGCCAACAAGGAGCTGCCTGGTCGATTGCACAGCCAATTTTGAGGAGTGGACACCCAATTCCAGATATAAAATCACGTTTAGTGAGACACGACGTGTGCTGCCAAAAACAAAACAAAAATTAAACAATAATAATGATTATTAAAACACAATTTTAAAAAAAGCAACACAGTTAAAAATTATAAATATATAATAAACTTACCATAAAATATAAATATAAAAATATTCTTATAACTATTTTTATTGCTTAAAAATCAATATTGTTAACAAAAGAGATAAAAGATCAACTCAAGAAACATACCAAGAAGCAGATCGATCCGCTGAAAGCAAAGGGAATGAAGGCCTCCATTTCCCACTGGTGGTTGATAGAGCGCTCAATAGCTTCTTATTGAAATCTTTGGTTACCAAGGCAGTCAAATGGCTTGTGGGCCTCAATACAAACTATTACTTCATGAGTTTTAGCCGAACAAAGCAGAATAAAGATCAGGAAAGCTGGAATATATATAAAAAAACGATTTAGAAATTTAACTTTCTAAAACATTTAAATAAATTTATACGATTCAAGATGATATTTCCATATTTCCAGATTTTAGCCATTTCGCAAGGTTTGAAAAAAAGTTAGTTTCATTGAATTCGAGAATGAGTTTTTGAAAATTAGTTTGGTTACCCGTTACCTCAAAGAGGAAGAGTCATGTTGAAGTCGACCAAGCCTGTTCATCGCCTCTGTGGCTAGAAGATTTGAGCAAGAGACTGTTAAACGAATTCGGATTTACCGCCAGAAGAGATTGAGGTCACCATTCTCCTTTCATTGGGCGGACTAGTCTACATTAAATAGCCGTGATTAAAGTCCAAAAAGACAGTGCAGAAAGTGTCGACATGTCCACAAAGCCATGCAAAGTTTCCCCCAGCTGCTTAATCGACAGTTTTTAAGCTGCTCAATGTTGCTGAAGATGTTGGCTATTTAATAATACTCCATCTGTACAAGAAGAAGTGTAAACTTTATTCTAATGTCCTTACCAAGTTATAATTTGTGAACGATACATGATTACAATAATAATGAAAAATAATGCCGAAGAATGCCTACCAAGAGGGTCCTGCCTGTGGGCGATCGTGCAGAATTTAGAAGATTCAACATGAGTTAACGTGTCTTATTTCATATTTAAGTAGCAATGATAAACCAGAACCTACAGAGAGAGATATTGATGGCATTATCAAAGAATACTTAATCATAATCCTTTCTATGTTGTTTCAAATAAAAAAAGCACTAGATAAACGAAAAGCAAACGATTTGCCTGTCAAGAGAAGCATGTTCGGAAAAGCGAGCAGCATTTAGCAGTAACTGGTGTAAAAATATAACATAGAAATCTTGTACACACAAAGAAGAAGAAATAAAATAATAATGAACAAATGATAGAGAAAAGTATGAACAATGTGAAGCAATGATTTAACTTACTTTATAATGGAAGATGAAGCAGATATTTAAAAATAATAAAACTCACTTATTTCCAGAAACTTGACACGTCCAAGGCCCTTGGGAAGTTGGGAGCGTCGAGACCATGCGACCAGGAGGAAGGGGCTACAAAAAATTTGAAAGTTGCCATATCGTTTAAATATAGGTGCGCAGTGCACATATTAGTGCCACTAATAAGTTTGAAATTCGCGCCACTAATTTAGTGGCGCGAATTTCAAACTTCGACAGACACATTTAAAAATAATTTTTAAAAATTCAACAATATTAGATTTAAAATTTTAACTTGGCGAAATAGTAATGATAAATAACTAAATTTTCAAAATCCTTCTATTTTTTAAAGCAATTAAAAATTTGAAAGTTGCCATATCGTTTAAATATAGGTGCGCAGTGCACATATTAGTGCCACTAATAAGTTTGAAATTCGCGCCACTAATTTAGTGGCGCGAATTTCAAACTTCGACAGACACATTTAAAAATAATTTTTAAAAATTCAACAATATTAGATTTAAAATTTTAACTTGGCGAAATAGTAATGATAAATAACTAAATTTTCAAAATCCTTCTATTTTTTAAAGCAATTAAAAAGTTTCAGAGGATAATCATTCATCTGTTTTAAAAATTTCATGCAAAAGTCTTACTAAAATTTACTAAAAAATACGATAAGCTATTTAAAACATACATTGGGAGCAAGTTCTAAATTTTTCATACATGCGGTTATGGAAGTGGAAACAAATGATAGTTTCAAAACGTTCCACAAAACGAGAGAAACAACATTTGCACGTTGTTGTTTGCGGGCATATGAGCTAAATCTCATGGCTACTGCGTAGATCCATCCTGCCAAACACACACCACTCTGGCGGACACCCTGAAAGAGCTAGATTTCTATATTGATTTAGGGTTTACTGCAATTCTCTTTGGCTTCTTTTAGGCATCATTGGTTCTTGAGCTTCTCAGCGGGCTCCACAAAGACCAGAAAAACTCTTCCTCTTTAACACAGCCGAAATACGAAAGAGATCCGGATGGCGGTTACAAACAAGAAGAAAAGAAAATCAAGAGGCTTAGAACCGACATCCATCTTTTTTCTCAAATCATGAAAATTGGTCTCACTTCTAGTGTGTATCGCCGCCATACGAAGGTCCATCAGCAATTTCGCAATCTTTGGTTCCGAAATCAATATCAATTATTTAAAACGTTTTAAATTTAAATATGTTTCGTACCTCATAGAAGAAGAGTTTCACTGGGCACGGCCAAGACTGTTGGACACGTTCAGGAACGACAGATATCCCAAACAAACCAACGAGAGCCAACAGTCCACCATTAGCCAAAATAGGAATCCAGATTCTCGAGTGGTCCGACGGAACGGCCTGAATTGGGCAGGATTGATCATGACGATGCAGCCGTAGAATACGACACAAATGACCGCAAATCGAACGAAATAAAAATGCTGTTTCTTTATAGCTTCGTGAAGGCTTTTTTAACCACTAGTTGCAGCTGGTCGTTGTTTTATCTGTTTAAAGTGGGATAATAGATTTAATTGGTTGAATTCGTGCAATGTCGAGATGAAGTTCTTAGTTCTTAGAAAATCAAATCAAACATAAAGAGTACTTTGAATGAAATTAAAAATTGTCTAAATATTATGATTAATATTTTAAAAATATATTAATTTATTGGAAAAGTACTTACTAATCAATCGTTCAAAAATCTAGTGAAAAACACGAGAACAGTAAAGTTTACAGATACCATAAATAGAAGGAGAGCAAAACACTTGCCTGTCAAAAGCAGAAAGAAAGGGCCTGCCAAGATGTCAACAGAACCCCGTCAACAAATATGCAACCGTCGGCAAATACGCAACCAATCAAGTTTCACTGTTACAAGAGTAACCATTATTGTAAATGTCTTAATGAGCGCAGGTTAGGATAGAAACATACTTCCAGCATGCCTCCTTGTCGATCAATCAGCTGGAAGGGCAGAGAAGACCTTTATCGGGGAGGGAGGGGGGAGACGACCTTTGCCGCTGCTGATGCTTCATCAATGCTTTCAATAGCCACTTCTGGCCTTTCATGGTTTAAGAGGCAGTCAGCAGGCTCGATCTTGGCGACGTAAACTCTTTTTCCATGAGTAAGCCGAAAAAGGCCTAAAATGATAATTATAAATTTGGCATTATTTATTTATTTTAAATTTTATATTGAAAAAGACTATAAATAGGAGAAAAATTGAAATCCATTTCTGTTCTTGCAGCAAAATATCGCAACCTTGGAAAAGGAGGAAAACCTTAGTTTATTTTTTTAAAATAAATTATCATAACATCAGGTTCCTCATAGAAAAAGAGTTTTGTTGAACAAGGCCAAGCCCGATGGATGCCAATCTCACCAGGAAAAGCCAATAAGGGCTGTTAAAATCTACGATGCACCATCATCCGAGATCCATATCTTCAATCTCGATACAATCCAAGCAGAGTGATATGCATGAGGCATGAAGGAATAATCGAGTTCGTAAAGGGTCGTTCAGACGGCCGCTTTTTTTACGTTCTTAAGCTCTTAGATCATTAGGAAAAGTGAAATTTTCCATTTTTCTAAGTGCTTAATGACTTAAGAAGTTGATTTTCTTAAATTGGTTCAAACATATGTTTTTTCCTAAGAAATTTGCTTAGCGTCTATTACTTAAGAATTTGTCTACTGTTTAGTATCGACCCTTGTAGAAATAACACGTCCGGGCCTGAGTTTTGATACGCATTTTTCTTTAGAATCTACATTTTACGAACGGCCGTGTGAATGCTTTACTGGATTTTTCGCTCTTTTTTACCTAATGCACTAATGCTCTAAGCACCTAATGACTTAAGAAAAAGCGGCCGTGTGACCGACCCTTAACCGTGCCGAAGAGAGTGGAAGAGACAGAGCTTAAGTAGAAGAGAGGAAATCTTGCTCCAACTGCTTCTCGACGGAAATGACAAATAATTAATATAATACGGATAGAAATAACATAGTTATGCCTACCTTATTTCCTGGCCTGGTGAAGCGAGCAGCAACTGCTGTAGCAAGCAACGCTAAGAAATCCTGAAAAATACGAAAGAAATAAATGTAGAATAAGTAGTGTGGACGATGAAAGAGAATTAGCACTAGATATTGGATTACTTGATTTGCGTAAAGATAGTCGGGGTGACAGGGTTTGAACTTTACTTTATGTTGGAATGACTTGTTACCTGACGGAAGAATGGGTAGAGCTGTAGAGAAGCCGTTCACTTCCCATAGTCAAAAGACCAGTCACGCTCATCTAAAGGAGAAAAGACATCCCTGAATGTTAAAATCCATATTAAAACTGGTGGCAATTAGTATTAAACGGATCATTCTTACACAGGCAGCACGAGCATAAAGAGACGAGGAAAGGCAGACACTTTTTTTACATGCCGGGAGAGAAATGTTCATGGAAACGAAGAACAACTGCTGTTCCGAACAGTTTACGAAGTAAGAGAATCAACAATTGCACGTCGCTGTGTTTGGGCGAGTGAGTTAGATCCCACGGCTGCAGCGTGAACCCATCCTGTCAAATGCAGACCAATCCGCCAGACACATCAAGGATCGAGATCTCTATCTTGGATCAGGGTTCACCCAGATTCTCTTTTGACTTCTTTGGGGCATCCCTGGTTCTTGAACTGGTCAGAGGGCTTATGAACGCATACATCTAAACTCTTTTCTCTATGAGTTTTAGCCGAAAAAGTGGAATTCAGGATCGCTTCAGTGCAACCTAAAATAAAATAAAAATTAGGAAATCATGTCTTATTGTTGACCAATTTAAAATTGATCTGATTTGATGTGTGTACAAGACGGACATGTGATGATCCACCAGTAAATTTCGCAATCTTCAAGAAATCAAAATAATTATATTTCCAATTACTTTTAACATTGTTAAAAATTTCAAACTGTTTTATATGCTCTTTTACCTCATAGAAGAAGAGTTTTAATGAATGCGACCAAGACCGCAGCCCTGTTTAAGTACCAATGATGCAACAAGAGAAACCAGGGAGATTCAAAAATGAACCTGAAAAAATGAAGCAAAGTAGGAAACCCCTATCGTCGAGTAGTCTGGCTGAACGGCCTTGAATCGGGCAGGAAGTATACCGACATCGTGGCCGTGGAATCAAGAACAATGACCGCAAATACCATAATAACTGAGGTTGTTGATACCGATTCTTGCTGCTGATACAGAAACTAGTTGTGGCCAGCTATTATTCCATCTGTTTCAAGTAGAAAAATTGGAATAATAAATCAATAATTAGTAATTATGGGATAACATTCTTAAGAAATTAAATAAAACGTCTATATTATGGTCATAGAATGCCAAAATACCTTGCTTAAATGTTAATTAATTTATTAGAGTGATTGTGATATAGAAAGAAGAGATTACTATTATGCAATATGAATTCCAAGAATTTCAAAAGAATAAATTGTATAATTATAATATACTAAAAGAATAAAATTATCTGCACTATGTAGACTGGAAAATTATTTTATAAATTTATTTAATATTCATACAATCAATTTAGTTTAAAAAAAATATAGCACTGACGAATTGATAGTAGTGAAAAATAAGAAAAAATAAAGGCTAGTGAAAAACTTACCTTTTCATTTCATCAGCCACTTCAACCCAAAGAAGAAAAGAAGGACAATTTCTAAGAGGCTTTGTGGGGGTATTTGAGCTGAAACCACACAGCTATTGGATCCAATTTACACGCCCCAAGCAGAACGATTCGCCAAGAGAACAGAGAATGAAGGCCTCCATCTCCAACTGATAGAATTTCAAAGCGCTCAATATCTTCTTTTTGTAATCTCTGATTACCAGAGTAGTCAGCCGGCCTGATCGAGCAAAACGGAAAACTCTTCCTCCACAAGTTGTAGCCGAAAAAACAGCAGAATAAAGATCTGGCAACCTAAAAATATTAAAAACAATTTAAAGAGTAAATATTTCATTTTATTTTAATTGAAATTATTTTACGACAGAAGATGATATCCATATCTCCAGATGCCAAAACCAACGATTTCGCGAGCTATAAAAAAAAGAGTTAATTTCCTTCTTTTCAATTACAAAACCATATGATGGTTACCTCATAGAGAAAGAGTTACGTTGAAGACGGCCAAGCCAGTTAATCTCCTCAGTTACTAAAGTTTTCCACCGGTAACTCTTGAATGCTTGAATAAACAGTCTAAAGAGATGCAGGTCCTCGTTCATTGCTCACTAAACGGAGCTGTCTACACTGTCCATGGTGAATGAATCCAACAGTCGAGAAACCAAACCCATATGCCCGCAAAGAGCCAACAGCAAAGTTTCCTCCAGCTGCTTCTTAAACATATTTTAAGCTGCTAAATGATGATGAATATGTCGGTTGTTACTTCATCTGTAAACAAATTTATTAAACTTATTAAGAAAAATACGCTTGGATGGGCGCAATGCAAACGACTTGTCCGTCAAGAGAAGCATGTTCGGAGAAGCGAGCAGCATAACAGCATTCAACAATTTGTGTGACAAACCAAAGCCAATAAATCTTATTCATTTACAGAGGAAGAAATGATGCAACAGCAGAGAATGATGGAGAAGAATTTGCGCTATGTGATGCAATGCTTAAATCTATTTCAAAATGAAGGATGCTGCAAATAATTAACGATAATAAAACTCACTTTTTAAAGACAGTGGACATGTCCAGGGACATGGGAGGGACGAGACCGGTAGACAAGGAGGAAGGAGATACAAAAGAATTTGGAAGTTGCCAGATTGTAGAAACGATGATGCGCACTGCACATATCACGACGGCGCGAATTTCAAACTTTGGTGGAAAGTGGGAACGTATTTTTAAAAATTAATTTTGTTAAAACGTTAATTTGACGAAAAGAAATTTTTTTTTCTGAAAATTCGCTAATTTTGATTTTCTAAAATTAAAGAAAGAAGCTAAGACATTTAAAAAAAAATTTACCAATAAATATTACAAGAATGGGAATTTAACTCTTAAAAATCTTATAAAAATTGAAAATATAGAAAAGGAGTAGATAATCAAAATTCTATTTGCAGCATGAAGATAATTATGAGAAGGTGGCTTGTCAATTCAAAGGATCAGATTGGCATAATTAGACTAGCAGATAGATGTAAACGTCCCAGGCTGTTAGCCACTTATTAAATTGTCATCTTTAATCAGGGATTAATACAGGAAGTCCATGGAATCTTCTGTTCAAAAAGGAGAGGAAGTAATCGAACTCGCACCCGGAAGAGTTCACGACGAAATATCAAACTCTTGTTCCACACGCTAGCCGAAAAGGAGGAAGAGTTTTTGGAAAATGCCTAATAACAAGATAAATTATCATAAAAGGTTTTTTTGTGATAATTAAAAATTTAAATTGACTTGTATTTGAAGATCTGATGGAAGAGTCGATCGACCTGCTATTTCGCGATCTAAAAGTAAATTAAAAGTTTTACACGTAGAAATTTTACTAATTTTACAATATATGCATTGTAAATGTTACCTCACAGAAAAAGAGTTTCAATGAACACCGTCAACTTATTCAGCTTTAAGACCGATGACGTGTCTTCCTTGTACCAAAAGAACCCATTGGGTAACATGTGCAATTCCTTACTGAAGATGGAAACCTTAATTTCTTATAGGTCTTCGGCGATGGGATGGTTTGCATAGTCTGAGACGGTTGCATCCGGTCATTCGCCTTGCGCCATTGTGCTCACGGGAAAGAAGTTAACACTAATAATCAAGATTTAAATGACTTTTTTTAAGCATTCTACATTTGTTTACTATTAATGTGAAAAATTTCGACCGCAGTTTAAAACTTATCGTAATAAATGAAAATCCCAAAGTTATCTTCATCTTCAATGAGATAAGAAGGCATCATCGACAGCAAACACCAGCTGTGCATCTGAGTGCGAGTGAGTCAGTACATAATACAACATTAAAATTAATAAAATAATGATGGATGTTAGAGACATCAACGACTTTCCCACTCACTTTAAATGAACAGGGAGGAGCCCGAAGAGGCAAAACTCGGTAAAGAAGGCATAGCTCTATTCGAGATCGAGGAAGAAGAAAGAACTTGGAGACGCCAGATTGTTTTAACATAGTGTAAGTTAAAAGTGAAAGTGAAAAGTGAGTTAAAAGTTAAAGTGGCTAGATGACAAGGACGATGTCGTTTCCACCGCGTCATTGACCGTAATTCCATTTTCAATTTCTTGCCATTTCTTGCTCTGTTTTACTCGACGATGAAACTTGCTTTTTTACCACTTACATTTGAGTATCTATGCTAAATGTTTCGAAATAATTTGTATTTCAGCTCTCTACAATGATGTATTTTTACTAGCTGTTAAAGAGGTATCTGTAATTGTAAACTGTTTTTGCTTAGACGCACGGAGCCTGTACAGTTGTCATGTTTAATTAGCTCTTGTTGACTTTGACAAAGTGTTTCCGTCCTTCTGGACTGTAAAGCGCACTTTGTACAAGAAAAATGAGGGTTATTTAGTGCCGATTCAAGTGCGTATTGTGCTTGTAACATCAGCTAAGTTCCCATAAGCTCTTTCTGGATAGGCGACAGTCCGTCGATTGCCTAAAGTAGTACCAAATTATCCTTCCTCATTTGTAGAAAATGCAACTGATTAAATTTGCCAAAATATGCTTTTTTATCTTGAAAAAATTTCATGGTTATTATTAGCATATAATTTGACAATAATTTCGTATAAATATGGAACGACGTTCAAGTGGAGTAGGTTGCTATATCCTATACATATATATATTTTTTTTCATTGCCACTAGCCTACTGGGTCAGATATCTATCCCGATTGTCACAGTCGTTCTTTTTCACATACTTGATCGCTTCTGAATATACAGGCCTACTCGTATACCAAAGCGCAACATTTACAGTGATTACTTTTCACTAATAAAATATGTTGAAGTTATATTGTATGATGATCTAAAATTTGAAATCCCATAAACTGTTATTTGTGTAGGTACTGTATATAGCTAATAGCTTATCAGCTGTCGAAAAAGTTTGCAGTTGAATTTTATGAAGCTATAAGTATAATAAATGTACAGTATTAGTAAGAATGACTGACATAAACGGGGTGGTACTAACGCAGCCACGATTATGGTGGTATCATTCACGATTTTCATTAGCTATGCATTCGGTGGGGGTGGTATCAGTGGGGTACATATATAAAAGCAATCACTTGTATTAGTAAGAAATAAGAATCAAAGAATGACTGACACAACCGGGGTGGTCCTTGAGTACCGGTGGAGACACCAGAACGAGATGGTATTCCCATCCCACTTGAACGTTATTCTCTGATTCTCGTAGGGAAAAACATGGTATCTTAAATTTAATCTGAATTTAAAAGCCGTTCTTCTCAATCATGTTTTAAATGTAGAGAATAGGTCATTTATTTTTTGAATATTATTTCATTTTATTGGTTTGTAATTAATGCTATCTGCATATTTTGATCCAATCATTATCCTGGAGCTGGTACATGGTGGGTCGTTTATTTCAAAAGTGATAAGTTTTAATTAAGCCCTATAGTATTGGAAGTCTTTCGCTTTTTGATTCTTTACAACTCTGATTCATTAAACAAGTATCGCAAAGTTTTTTGTTAAGTCAATAATCTCTTCTTTTTTAAAAATTCTTTTTCATATGAATGATGAATCAAAGCGAAGAGATTTCTAAAGCTTTCAAAGAACTCGGTGAACATGCATGGTCCATTTTAACTGGTGTGGTTTCTTCCCATAATGTGTATAATGTGATGGTTACTTCCCATAATCGTTTTAAAGGATCAATATTTATATCAGTTCTGATGCCAACAGCCAACTCAAGTACGGTAAACAGTTAAACAGAGGGAGCTAAAGCTATGCTAGTTGGTCGATCCGGAGATCCCTACTCCTGCATACCAAACACGGAAAAGAATAAAGGGTTTATTGGCAATGTGTCTCTTCTCTTCTCTCAAATAATCCAATTTCTTTTCTCTTCTATCTAAGCCCTTATGATTTTATATCCTCCACGGCCTTGGGTTTGAAAATAAAACCCTGTAAAACTTATTTTATCTTTTCATGCTAATAATTTTCTTCCAAAATGAAAAGCCGCGTGTATTGAGAATTGACATTCTTTTGAATTTCATCTTTGACTTGAGTAACTTAAATCCATATTTTACTCAACTTCGTCATTCTCGATATTCAACAACTCTAGCATTTTCCCTTTGGCACTGACTTGGCCATTACCAGTAAACTCGACGAGCCAGCGACCAGGAAGTTTCTTGATAGAACGAATATTGACAACGACGTCTTCATACAAACGTAGGATTTTTTCCCTTGCTGCGTACACCTTTGGTAACGGCATATTCTTCGGAACCCTGATAGAGACCCTATTGAAAGGAAGACAAATGAAATAGAATTGTGATGCATAATATTTTTTGTTCCATGTAAAAAAATTAGAAAAATACTTCGTGTAGCGATTGCCGGAACTCGACGAGGAGGGCTGGTTTGAAGAAGCTTTTGAAGCCTTGGGGCAGTCAATTCCTAGGTGACCGTTATCACCTGCAATTAAGAATAATAAGAAATGAATTTAGTTAATAAATATAACTTGATAAAGGATGGGAATTATGACTTTTTGCAAGGTGAATGACTCCGCCAGGTTCTGAAATTTAGGCTATCCTCTATAATTATTTTATTTTTAATTTACCGCAGTTGTAACAGGACAGAAGATGTCGAGCCGTTGTCAATCCTTTAGCAGCGGAAATCCTCCATCCTCCCTCAGGACAATCCTTCTCGTCGTGCTGGGACTTGTCGCAAATGCCACAAAGACCTGGTGATTCTTTCAATTTCTTGCATTCGAAGCAGATTCTCTCCTTTTGTCCAATTACACTCTCCTTGCTTTCTCCACACTGTATAAAATAACAAAGGGAAAATGGTTTAAAAGTCTTTTTACCGTTATCCCAAACTTCTAAAAATAAAAAATAAATATTTCTGATTCCTTTTTCAAAAAGATCGGATGGTAAGATACTTTTGGTATCTTTAACCTTGGTCAAAATAATGGGAATAAAGCTGTATCGTTATTTACATTTTAATATAAAAACTTCTAGATATTTCACCGGAATTATTCAATCCAATCTAGTATTAACCAAACTTGACGATATTTATAAAATTTAGTCAACTATCCAGTCAAGAATAAAAAAAAAACTTTTAGGAAAGTTAGCTTATATTAATTTAAAGGAAGTTAAATAGTTATTATTTTATTTCTTACATTACCTTATATAAAAATTTACTTACATTCATACAAAAAGGACAGCTTTTTGCATTGTGGCTCGGATCCGAACAGGTTTGGCACACGCGGATTGTCTCAGGGTAAGGGCAGTTGTTTGATGTATGATTCTTCTGTTTGCAGTTCAAACATTTCTGGTTGTTTCGAGGTCCACTGCCAGTGACCCAGGATTTTCCACTCTTTAATGCTACATCTTGCTCTTCTACACGCCAGAATTCTTGTTCCGAGGGAGCTGAGCTATTAAAGCTTTTCAAATTCTCTTTCGAGGAGTCAATGCAGGATTTGGATGGTAACGGCTCCTTACCAGAAGCTTCAGCAAAGAAGCCCTCTATGTACAGCGAAAAAAAAACAAATATTAGGCCCATCATAAAGTAACTCTTTAAAAATGTATAAATCATGAACGTTATTACGGGAAGAAAGTGCGCGAGTGTCGTCCTTCTCCAAAGTAGATTTATATCTCATCCCATCAAACTTTTCAACAGCACTTGATTTTTCATCGTCAGCCGAAGAATGTTCCCGTTCGATCACTAACGGATTAGAAGTTTTGCTCTTTTCCAGAGCGGCCAGTTCAGAAAAATCGGGCGTCATCACCTGTAAGCAACCTCAGATTATAAACTAAATTCGATTAAAAATGTGATACTATTTTCATAAATTGCCTGATGGTGGTGGGCTGGGAGGTAGTCTGATTTGGATTCAACAACCTTGCAAACAAAACCAGATCCATTACCACTTTCCAGTTTGGTTTCCATTCTAGGAACTAATAACAGAAGAGGGTTACAAACTGTTAAATCTTTTGACTCATGGATTTAACCAAATCACCATCAGTTAACAAATAACTATTGCATAAAGGAATCCCAGCATCAGTAGCCGTTTCGTTTCCAGACGAAGAAATCACATCTCCAGACAGCTTTTACATGAAACAGAACATATATTTTGATAACTATGATAAAGATTTGAACGTATAATGCAAATAAGCAAGAGTTTACCTCTTGATTATCTGAGAATTTTTCTTCCACTTGTACTACATCTGGCTCTTTCTGGTTGTTCTTTGCGATGGGTGAGTCTGTCATCATTCGTTGCTGTTCCTCGTCGATTCTTCCCAGGTCATGATGCTCGTCTCTCTTTTCCATCTCTACTTGGCTTGAAGGAGTCGTCCAGTTTTTCGGCTCTTCAACTTCTTGTTTATCATCTGACAATTTAGCTGATGGAATATGAAATATCAGCTGCTGGTCATGTTCTTTGGAACTTTTTGAAAGCTCCCGTGCTGGATCCGTCATTCCTCTATGCAATATTAAACGGTTGAATGGTACTCCACAACTTTTTAAATAAATGAAAATAGTGCTGAGTCTATTTACTGAGAGGAGAACTATAGAATCCAAAAGTAGAACAGGGAGTTTATCTGCTATTCGTTCACCAATGTGACAACGTATCCTCGAGTAAACGTGAAGTAACCTACGTAGAGTAAAAAATAAAAGATGATGAAGTATAATGTTTTCCCATTAATATTCCTAGTCTGTACACCAAAGGGAGAATTCTGTAACTTTATATTATACTGAAATTTATTGACCAGTAAACCTGTAATGTATTGTTCAAGCGATGCGAAACTTCCAAACAGCTTGGTGGGAAATGCAACAGCAATGCTTTGACAGCCCACAGTGATGCACGATACTGCCGATAGCAGCAGCAAGAAGAAAGTGTCGCCACTGTCGCCTAGTCGGAAGAAGAACCAAATCGAGCCACTAGCCCGAGGGCTGCCTCTCATATCGTCTGCTACAGTAGGCGTTTTGAAGGATTCCTCTTTGCTTCTCTCATCTGTCTCTTTCTGGTTAGTTTAATTTACATTATTTAATTATAAATTTATATATTTTAAAGCAGAAACCATATATACCACGAGAATTAAGGATCTACATTTCGTAATACTAAAGAGAAAATCAATTATAAGGATATTTTGAAGACACTGACGATATATTATACACCTATATACGCCTATTTATCTCTCATTTTGTAGAGCTTCATTTCATTTCCCGTGGAACTGATGCAGAAAGTTTACTCACAAAAAATAAGTTTAACAACACAGTGCTCTACAACGCGTTCTTTCGTATACAGCAATTCCTAATTCAAATGTATGACTTGCTGAAATTTATCGTAAGGAAAGGCTTGTCATATCACACCCACATAAGCTTATATATACTTAATAATAACCTGTAAGCGAAATTTTATTTGTAAGCAGTACAATGCTTCAGATAATGTCATCATTACTCGAAATCAATCTTACTTTCTGATCAGTGTGATACTAGTTATGTCCGTTTGTAAAGTTTAAAGGTGTAAGGTCTCATACGAAAAATGTGATTCTAATAATATTGTGTAGAATTGATAACCAGCTAGAAGAGGCTTTGTTTACTTACCTACGTAAAGAGTATTCCATCTCATCTCATCGCCTACGCCTCTACGGAGAAATCGCCTCTGTAGACAAAAGGCTCGACGCATCCTTTCCTAGTGGTCAGCAAAAAGAGTTTGTTTGCTTTATATTTCATAAATTTTATTCATATATTATTTTCCAGAATTTGAGTATGTACCTAATTTTACTCTTTTCGCTTTGGACTTAAAAATGTTATTGCAATTCTGTTCCATTTTAGGGATTAGTAGAAGTTTAATATTACCAACACCTTGGGGAGAGTGATTAGCTCGTTCCTGGAAACGGTAACTCAAATCGTTCCCTGGAAAATGATGCAGCGGGCTCAACATTTAGCATCCCAATCACCCAAAATTGAAGAGCTTGAATCTCCAAAAGCATCTTCTAATAAAAGAAAAAGAAGCGAAGCTGGAGAGGCATTAGAAAAACTTATTGGAAACTATGGAGGAAGTCCTTGGATTATACCTTCAAAGAAGTATTCTTCAGGAATTATGAGGTGATGATGTAGCTATAACTACCTGAAAATGTTGTAAATCTGGTAACCCTTTTGTATGCTAATAATTGTTTATTAAACATTTGCATTGTACATTTTCAGATTGCACGAAGAGATTGTTGACTTTTTCAACTACATCAGTCCTACTTCTGAGGAACTTCAGGTCAGAAATAATGTTATTGATGGGATCAAGACCGTTATTAAGGAAATGTGGCCTTATGCTCTGGTCTACGCATTTGGTTCTTATGCTACGGGACTATATCTTCCCATTAGGTATTATATTTTCATGACGATATTTTCTCTAATATAACTCCTAAATCTAAATGAAATATATAGCCTATAAAAGTGCATGAATTATCAATTATTATCAATATTATACTAACATAAGGTACTCTCATTTTTCTTTTGTTATTACAGTGATATCGACCTTGTCATCTTTGGAAAATGGGATGCTTTGCCTTTGCACACCCTTGCAAAACTGTTATTGGCGAAAGGTATTGCTAGTCCAGAAACTTTATTGGTGCTTGAGACAGCAGCGGTAACCATAACATTTCATATTTTTCATCTCGTTTTTATTCAAATTAAAACGCCCAATTGTTACTTACATAACTATTACAGGTTCCAATTATTAAGATGATAGATCGCACAACGGGTATTAAAGTTGATATCAGCTTTAATCAAATGAATGGTATCGAGACTGTCGAGTACATTTCGAATTTCAAGAGTTAGTATCTTAGATGATTTTTAAAAATAAATACACGTAGAGACCTATAGTCATATTAATGTTTTATTTGTTTGCAGAAATCTATTCAAATCTTCCGCATATTGTGCTTGTTCTAAAGCAGTTCCTTTTGAACCGGGATCTGAACGAAGTTTTCACAGGAGGACTCAGCTCGTACAGCTTGATTTTGCTGGTTATCAGCTTTTTTCAAGTATTTCTTTTTTTTATAATTACCACTATAACGTTTAATATAATCAATATCATTTATCGCCCAAAATTTCTCTTTTACAGAGGCATCCTCGACCTGAGGCAACACAGTCCAACGCCAATTTAGGCGTATTACTCATCGAGTTCTTTGAGTTGTATGGGAAAAACTTTAATTACCGGAAAACAAAAATCCAGATTAAAAACGGCGGAAGGTACGCCCCAAAAACTGGCCATAACCAATCACAGCTATGTATCGAAGACCCATTAAACCAAGCGAACAACGTTGCTAGTAATTCATTTGGGGCGCTTCAAGTAAAAACTGCGTTCGAGTTCGCTTTTGTTACTCTTGCCCGAGCTGTTTGCCCAAAAAGGAATGATTTGAGAGATCTCAACGCTGATACCAGGTGGGCCGTTTATTGAATAAGTTATTCACCATTTAAAAAATATATTACTTATTGTTGGTTATATTTAGTATTTTGGGGCGTATCATTCGGGTGACTGATGATGTCATCGATCACCGACAATGGATTAAAAGAACATTCCCCGTCTAAACTGGATCTTCTGTACATGATCGTCTGGTTCCTGCCTTTGTGATCTAAGATAGAGACCCAAACAACTACTAATGACCAAAAGGATGACTGTATGACCAATAGCGAAGACAAAAATAATACTTCTACGTGATGATTCTTAAAACAATTCAGCAGCACTAACAAAATTTAAACCCACTGAAGTCAAATGACTTTTTCAAAAGGAAAAAATACAGTTGAAATTTCTATACTTATGAAATATTAAGTCAGATAACAGATGTGATGTTTAATTAGCTCTTGTGGAGTTTGACAAATTGTTCCTGTCCTTCTGGACTGAAGAGCGCACTTCGTACAAGAAAATGAGGCTTATTTAGTGCTGATTCAAGTGCCGAAGTGCGTATTGTGCTTGTAACAGCGGAGCCGCCATAAGCTCTTTCTGAATAGGCAACAGTCCGTCGTTTGCCTTAAGTAGTACCAAAGTTACTTTGGTAATTTGCCAAAGTATCCTTTGTGGAAACTGCAACCGATTTAAATTGCCAAAATATGGTTTTTATCTTAGCATATAATTTGGTATCATTAAACAACATGGTATCATTAGCATATAATTTGGCAGTAATTTCTTACAAATATGGAACGACTTTCAAGTGGAGTAGGTTGCTATACCCTACATATATATATATATTTTTTTTTTTGATTGCCACTACTGGGTCATATATCTACCCCGATTGTGACAGTCGTTCTTATTCACATTATACTTGATCGCTTCTGAATGTATACTCGTATACCAAAGCGCAACATTTACAAAAGTGATTACTTTTCACTAATAAAATATGTTGAAGTTATGTTGTATGATGATCTAAAATTTGAAACCCCATAAATTGTTATTTGTGTAGGCCTACTGTATATAGCTAATAGCTTATTATCAGCTGTCGAAAAAGTTTGCAGTCGAATTTTATGAAGCAATAAGTATAAATATACAGAAGTGATCACTTGCATATCACAATAATGAGAATGACTGACATAAACGGGGCGGTACTAACGCAGCCACGGTTATGGTGGTATCACTCACGATTTTCATTAGCTATGCATTCGGTAGGGGTAGTATCAGTGGGATATATATATCAAAGCAAGCACTTGTAATAGTAAGAAATAAGAATCAAAGAATGACTGACACAACCGGGGTGGTCCTTGAGTACCGGTGGAGACACCAGAACGAGGTGGTATTCCCATCCCACTTGAACGTTATTCTCTGATTCTCGTAGGGAAAAACATGGTATCTTAAATTTAATCTGAATTTAAAAACCGTTCTTCTCAATCATTTTTTAAATGTAGAGAATAGGTCATTTATTTTTTAAAATATTATTTCATTTTATTGGTTTGTAATTAATGCTATCTGCATATTTTGATCCAATCATTACCCCAGAGCTGGTACCAGGTGGGTCGTTTATTTCAAAAGTGATAAATTTTAAATAAGCCCAATTTTCTTAATTACTTATTTCGATTCCAGTATTTTGAGACTTAACAGCATTTGGATAAAGAAAAAAATGCAACACCAAGACGTTTATTGATTAACTTATTTGTTTAGTTAAAGCTTGAAATTTGGAAATTAATGTCGATCCTAGAGTCAAATATTATTTTATTTGACCCGCAGCAGATTTGGTGCAGAATATATTTGTAAAATATTTGGCAAAGAAATATCATTATAAATAAGTAAATAAATAAATTATAACTTTCCAATACAAATATTCAATGGCAAAGCAGTGGTTTGCGATCATTAACCGAATTCAAATAAACTAAGTTAGATTTACCAAAGGTGGAAAGAACAATGAAGAATTATAGCTTATTTTTAATACACAACATTGGGCACACAACATTAAACCACTTGAACGTTATTCTCTGATTCTCGTAGGGAAAAACATGGTTGTATTAAATTTAATCTGAATTTAAAAACCGTTCTTCTCAATCATTTTTTTAGAGAATAGGTAATTTATGGTAAGAAAAGGCAAATTCGTGAAAACTTATTTTTTATCTTTGTATTATTTGCTCAGACCGATACAGAAACCCAAAGCGCCCACAAAGCCAGCAATACCATCACACAAAAAGATACAGGCATGCTTATTTTACGGAGCAACTAATCCACAACAAGATAAACGTGTACGAAGAATTTTCCTCAAAGCCTATTGCAAGAAAATGAAAGTGAATAGACCAGCAAGAAACAACGCATCGACTGCAAATCACAAGGCACTAAAATCGTGGGGGAGCCAGATACGCATCGACTGGGTTTACAATCTCGTCGTAATGAATTCGAGGGACATCGTTCACTTTTGGAAGCTCGGGACCAACATGGAACCAAAACGGCTGGCGTAGTGGAACGATTTCGTTCGTAAGACGTTGACAGAGAGGCTCGACGCTAGTAGGATCAATTCGAAAGCCAGACAGACAGAGGGCGACCAGATTTTCCTTCGTTTTCACAAAACGGACCAAGAACACTTCAAGAGCTGCAGATATGTTAAAGTCCCGTGGATATCCTTCAACGTTAAAGATCAAAACAAGTCTTTTAAGGCTCGGACAGATTTGAAGAAGAGATTCCAAGATGAATTTCAGAAGACTGGCGTCATTTCCACCATGGCAGAGTTCCCAGTCCAGTCTATTGTATGAAAATAAGTTGAAGTTAAAAATAGTAGTTATAAAAAGCCCGTGCATGATTAATAAAGTATACCTTAAGTCTCGAAGATTCTCAGCATTTGGTAAACAAGCAACCAGGTGAAATAAGTTTTCAAAACTACCTTTTAGATAGAACCGCTCCAATTTCGGACTTCGTTGAACGATCTTGTAGAAATAAAGATATTATTTAATCGAAAAATCGGCAATTATTTTATATGATGCTCTTACCAAAGGCAGAAAGGATCCATCATGCAGCATATCAGCATTGATGCTCAGCCATCAGCCATGTTAAATGCTTGAAACGAATCGAGCTGAAGAAATGGGCAGTTTTAGCCCTGCTGTGAGACTGAAAGCATCCGATGCGAAGTTGTTCAATGTTCGGACAAGCTTTCCGAGGCAGTCGAGCGATCTCCGGCGCTGTTCCCATACGTTTAAAAGTGAGTAAAGAAATAAGTTAACATCTCTGACATCTTTCGTTTTAAAATTAGTTGAAGTGTTGCATTTTATTGGACTAACTCTCGATAATCGCCGCTCTCCATTAAATAATTTTATTTTCTCTTATTTTTCTAGGCTTTTTTTGTTTTGCTCTTACGGCAATTGCAGAAGGGAAGCCAACCGCCAAGTAACGGATCCTTCCATTTTCTATTCTTCTTTCTGCTTGACTGCTCCTCCCCACCTGTCCTGATTCCTTACAATATTTTAATTCTCTAAAATTCAGTTTTGAATTTTTAAATATTTTTTATTTAACTGAAAGAAAAAGCGTCGTGATAATTTTAATTCATTTACTTCTTATACTAAGATGCTCGTCGACTAGCTCATATTATCATTGATGCTTTCTCTTCCCTGTGGTGGTGGAATTGGGCAGAACCCATTGACTGCTGGTTCTATGGTAAAAATAGATAAAGAAAGGTAGAGATATTTAAAAATATGTTGGGATTGTTACTGTCACTCTTTTCAGGTTCTTCGTGATATGTGGAAATAAGCATCAAGGCTGAACAATTCAATAAGGCGTTCCCTGTCAGGTGCGTGTAAGTCGTCTTGGAGTAATCAGACCGTTCTATTGCTAAATAGCTCTCATCAGTGTAGTGTCATTCATCTTCGATGAGGTGTGGTACAAGATCTCCATCGCTTCTTTTGGCAATTAAGGGTTCGTTGGTAGTCATAGGCATTGATTCAAACTGATTTTGCCTTCTTCAGTGAAACACCTTTCCCATGAGGTAATGTATAAAGTTCAAAGTATGAAAATATTCATTTAAATATATAATGGTTTTTGAAGGGCTGGGATTTATTGCTGATGAACGATCGACTCTTCTAATCGTCACTTTGAAAAGTCACCTTTTTTCAACGAAATAAATTCTTTTATGATGCACATGTAAAGCTTCTTCTAAAACAAGTTATCGTTTCCGTCATCAAATTTTGAACATAATGTTTCTTTACTTCTTTTCACAGCTTTTTAATCGTAAAGGTGGGGCTTTGAAAATAGGATTTTTTGGCGGATCATCAGGTAAATCTTCCTCTCCCTTTTAAAACTAAATTTTACGAATTTGATCGATTTTCTATACCAGTTCATGATAATTATTTAAAAACTTTATTTTCACTTGTCAGACATCACCAATAAAACTCATTTCTAAAAAAGGTCAATCAAGTTAAATCACATTGAGCTGTCTTTTTTATTACTTTATAGGTGGAAAAGCAGCGAGTTTATCATGACGGCACTACGCATTATCTTCTAAATAAATTAAGGAGCAACTCGACTGGCAAGTTTCTTTTTCCTCTGCCGGTGTTATGGAAATTCCAACAGTGTCTTTTTCACGTCTCTGGTTAAAGAGGCTATTTAACGCGGGCTTGAGATCATCCAGAAAAAAACTCTTTCTCTATGAGGTAACCACTGTTATTAAGTTTTACTTTCTATAAATTTATATACCTTATAAATTATTTCTATTCATTAAGATTTATCAATCTCATGAATTTTCCCACTTCATAGGTTCCTAAATATTATGAACGGGTGACTGGACGCGTGCCACAGAACCGACTACACCCAGAGTGATTTAGCCATTACGAGAAACACAGTGATGCGGCCGAAGAGGACATCGGATCAATTTGCATTGAGGAAGAGTCATTTTGGTGCTTACTTGGCGTGGATGAACGAAGGGTTTTAGACGAAGAATTTCTCAGTGGAAGTGATGGTTAAGAAGTCTTCTAGACGTGACGCCTCGATGGTCAGCTCTTTGACGTCGATTTAAGACAGAAACCGCTGGACTTTTGAGAGGTTCTTTCCTGTTTGAAACGGATCGATGGTGGTGTAGCTTCATTTAGAGGAGCGTTTCCGACTCCCAGGTGAAATTGGGGCGGATGGAGGATATCTCAAGCCGAGGCAGCTGGACAAATCATCAGTAATTCTATTTTTATTTTGTTTTTGTTTTTGGAAATAAAGGTTTTTAAAATTATGATTTTTCAATAGTGCAAGAAAAGGCGAACGGATCGGGGTCGGCGGCTATTGCTGCTCCTTCCAGCGAGGAACGTAAAAGTTGATGCTGGCTAGGAGGAATAGGATACGCCGGCGGATACTGGGGTGGTGATGGTGCAAGTAAAAACCACTTTGAATCCTAATAGATATGATTTTATACGCCAAATAAATTGTGATTCTCTTATGCTGGGCTGATTTTATAGCGAATATGTTACGTAATGATACTATAGTTCATAATTTCAGGGATGTTGCCGGAACGAGACCCATTCAAGAGCTTGGCCAAACAATAAAAGTTCTTGAGAGGCTTTCTTTGTTTGGCTGCCGTTGACACCTGTACCGAGTCACCCATCATCAAGATAATTGAATTCAGGTATATGCACTCAGACAATTTAACTAGTGAATTGAGTTTTAAATGGTATACTTTGTTCGATTCACAATTCCGCCACAAAATAAGTCACGTGATCCCTTTTCGGCCAATGAGAATCAAGGCACTGCCACCTGTGAGTCGAGTTTAAAACTAAGTAGTACAGGCTATGACCAGTGAATTTCATCAGACTTGTTGGCCAGTCGGCGTCAAACCGGAGGGAACACTTTCCTGTCAGCCAGTCGTTACAGACTCACAGTTTTAAATGTGAAATAAGGTAAATTCCACACGATTTTACTAACGATTATGTATTTCAAAGTTGATAGCAAGCAAAGGTAGAGTTGTCGTGGAGTTGTTTTCCAAGTTCCATTACCAGACAAGAGCCAACACATTTTGAAGCCGGTATACTCTCACCCTGAAAAGTGTTCCCACCCTTTGTTCATAAATAGACGGCCGAATCGGGCTTTATTTTTCTTCGTATAGATTTGATAATGATTCTATATTTATATTAATTAAAATTTGTTAATGGAGATCATGTTATTTCAGGGGAATGTCATTATTGACGTATACTGAAGATAGCCGGATCCAAGAATCAAAATCCATTGAGAGTTCTTTCCGGTGGCATCCATTGTTATGACGTCAGAGGCCGTCCAATAGAGAACTCTTTCATCTGCTTCTCTGGTAAACAATATCAATATTTTAAAATATTCTGTTTAAACCAAAATTAGAATGTTTGCTTCTCCTTCAGTGCCACTACACTTGTCACAGATGCCTAATTCTCCTCGCATACGTCCACCTTAACCAGGGCGAATCGGTCACGAATCTTCTAACTTCTGGGCCCATTCCATTGCCCTGTAAAGTCTTCAAGACCTGAACGCATCATTCAACGTGCAGCAGTAACCCTTTGAAGCAGACCTACTAAAGATGGTCATAGAGGCTCATGTTTAGTGACCCCTTGTTCCACAATCTCCTCAGCAAAATTTCTTTCGAAGGGCGCTTGGTTCACTCGTAAATTGGGCTGTTAAACGACTAGCCCTCAGCGCTTATGAAGCTCTTAGTCCTCTTTGGATTCGTTAATGTTTTATCGGTACTCGGCAAGCACCTTGGCCTTCGCTTGGGTCACCTTGTCGGTCCGGTTTTAGTCGACTCTGTGGAAGTCTAGACTGCCGTTTTGAGCAGCCAACTTGTAGTATATGGAGTAAATAAGGCTCAAGCATTTGAACTTGTTCCAGTTCTCTTTCAACCCTCAAATTTGGCCAGCTGATCTGCACGTTCCACGGGTTTTTACATTTATATTTTTGAAGTTTTTAAAAATTATTACTTACTTAAGTTACCTTATTTTCTATTTTGTTATAGGAGTGAGCCTATACTCTTGTGAAGGCTCGACAAGATGACTGCGACATCCAAAAAGGACAAAAAATCCATGGCACTGAAGGAAAGTTGCTTTGGCGCCTTGTTTGACGGATGAATAAAGAGTTTTAGACGAAGAATTTTGCTGTGGGGTGATGAAAAAGGACTAGACGTGACGCCTCTGTGAGCAGCTTTTTGACGTCGATTTCAATAAGCATCCGCTTTACTTCGAGGAATGCGTTCTGATTCGAAGACGAGTGATGGAATGGCATAGCTGAATTTGGAGATAAGTTAACCGAGTCGCCCAGGTAATGGTGGAAATGATGGCGGACTTTTTGATTCGAGCATCTTCCAGCAACACGATAAAATCCTTGGTACAATTTCCTAAATTATTTGTTATTGTTTTAATACAAATTAATATGTAAAAAATAAATCAATTTAATTTCAGAGTGGAGCGGAAGTAGAGGCGGGCAACGTTATAGGAGGACAAGGGCAGTGCCGGCTATCCAAGCTATCCTTCTTAAGATGCAGGAGCACATTATCTCTGAGGTGGCTACTGGTCTAGTGAAGCCTCCATGATCAGCTCTTTGACGTCATCTTTTGGAAGACACTTGGCTAGACTTTGAGAGACGGGTTCTGGATTTAAACTGAGCGATGGAATCGCCCACTGTAGTTTTTGAGTCACGCATTAACATGAATATCGACTTCAGCAGGTATGCATTCACTAACTAATCAGTTGAATTCAACTCTTTTATATTCAAAATTTTAACAGGTGAAAGGGTCCCCAAATTTTAACAGACATGCAGGGTCCCCAGGATGCTGGGCTAAACAATGCTTAATTTTCCTTTTTCATTTGGAGGTGTATTGAAATTTATTTATTTCTAAAATTCACTTTCTTATATTTCTTCAAAATTAAAATAATGTTTTGTTCTTATTTTGATTTATTTTAGGGGAATGGACACTTTGAATGTTGGCTTATATGGACGGCTCATTTTTCTCAATTAAGGAGTCACCTTGTCAAGTAGTTCCAGGATCAGCCCAGCCCTGTGAAGGTTTTTCTAGCTCGAACTTCAAAGTTGGCCAACATAAGGCGGGGAAGAATTTGCTGTCGGTGACGTAGATCGTCCAGTTTCATTGATATTGAGGTTCTCAGAGTGTATCGTTGGGAGCGTACCGCTGATGTAGGATCGTCGCAATCACGCGCTCCCTTAGATTTCTGATGCAAACGTGACGTAGAAATCTTTATTAGAGGACTCGTGCAGTGAGACAGCACTCAAAAAGCGGGTCGATCACCTACTGCTCCCCTTTTCGAATGTCGAATTCAAGATAATATTCCTTCCAGTTTGTCCAGCATTCTTCGTAGGTATCCTGCCGCTTATCTGTTCAATTGATAATTTTTGTTAGAGTCAATTCATTTTATTTATTACAGATTTTTTATTGACTAAAGCTGGGAAAACTGAAAGTTATTGCTCCAATTTGAAATTTCAAGGAAGATCAGCTGTAGATCGGTTCTCTCTCTAAGGACTACGCTCTTTATTCGTGTCCGCTACGAAGATAACTATAGTTCACTTACACCAGGCAATTTTAGGGAACGCTTGATTCGCGGTTCTCAAACATCGGGAAGCTACCGATATTCAACTCTGAGAAATGTTATCACAGAGCCTGTGCCATCCACATCACCGACAGAAAGTCCCTCTACCTGATGCAGCAATTTGTCTTTGAAGAGAGAGCTCGAGATCTCCACAAAGGTGGTCTCTTCTGGAACTGCTGACAACGGTGACTGAATTGAATAATCTACAGCCGTTCATAGAATCTTGTTATACGCATGGCGTCAGGGTTCCAGCACGACAAAAATCATATGCGGTAAAATGTCTTATACACGTATGCGTTATTGTTTTAAAGATGACATTTTAGAGAAATTCATTTATTTCACAGTGCGTATGTGGGAAACAGGCGTGGAGCGTGACGTTTACTGACGTAACATAGCTGAAAGTCAGCAACATTTTTCCTCTCATCGACCTATTACAGATGATGAATGAGTCCATCGTGTAAATCTTTTGAAGTCATGATTTCTGGCGGCCTTGTGGTGCGCGACTGGAATGCCGTCCTATAAGACCACTGCTTCTTATCTGCTAGCTCCTCCTGGTAACTCAATTATTATCTTATCTACTGTTCCAATGAATTACACTAATAAAGTTAACATTTTTTTTCAGCGCCACGTTTTGGATGCCTGACCTTACAAGTGCTCGCATCCACCTACTTTCCTCTGGGCGAATCGGCCACGAATCCTCCAATTTCATCTGTGTCTTCCATCGCTCTGTTCGAGGCCTGAACGCATCTTTCAACATTTAGCGGTTGTTCTTTAAAGCAGACCTCATTAGATCTGGCATAGAGACGCGTGTTTAGAAGATCCTCTTTCGATCATTTTGCTCTGCGAAATTTCTTTCGGACTGCGCTTCGTTCACCCATCAATTTGGCTGCTTATCGACTAGCCCTCGGCTTCGCTGTGGATTCTTATGGTGATTTCCGGCCTCATCTACATTTTCCTCTGTAGCAGCCAAGCACTTTGCTCTGGTAACCAAATTGGCCCGGTTTAAATCAATTCTGTTGACGTCCAAGTCGACGTCTTACGTCAATTCAACTTATCGAGTAGATTGAAATTGTTCCAGTTTCCTGTCTCCTAAAATTCGCCCAGCTATTCACGTTTCACAAGTTTGTGCCTTCATATATTTAGTTCATTTCAATTTTTACTATAGGCTTATGTTCCATTTTTTAAAATACAGATTTGAGACGACTTGCCTTGGAAAGACTATGGGACAGTTTCACCTGACTGACCTCATTTACCTGGATTTATTAGATAAGTTGGAAACATCACCTCAATTATTGAGCCAGCCATAGAGTCGGTTTACACTGGCCCGACAGGATGACTGCGCCTTCAAGTGGTTGCCTTCTACGAGAAAAACTTGGGTGTGGTTGGAAAAGGACTATGGAACCATTGGTAATGAGGGCGTGTCGCTTTGGTGCTGAATTGATGGGTGTCAGAAGGGCTTTAGCCGAAGAATTCCGCAGAGGAAGTGGCGAAGAAGGAGCACTCTAGACGTGACGCCTCTATGGCCAGTTCTTTGACGTCGAGTTTAGACAGCATCCGCTTTGTTCTGAAAGATTTGTTCTGAATTTTGACCGAGCGATTAATTGCCAGCTGAAGTTGGAGATGAGTTTCTCACTCTCCCAGGTGAATGTGGATATGGTGGAGGACTTGTTAGTTCGAGCATCAAATTCTTGGTATAATTCTTATATATTTATTTGTAATTTTTTAGAGATAATTATTTAAATATTATTTTATTATTTCACAGTGGAATCGGAAGGAAATTGGTAGCGACGCCGATTACCCTACTGGAACCTGGAGAGCAACGTTGGGATGGCGAGTAGAGGCCGGCTACCCTTGCCATTATCATCTAGATGCCGGCGAAAATTTCTTGTGGGGATGCGTAGCATAAATTCTAGCCCCTGGCAGTAATGACGAGGGGGACTAAACTCTTCTTTTTCAGTCTAAATTCATAGGTGCGCATAAATTTATTTATTTATTTGTCTAGCCTCATTTTTTCAATTTGTATTTATTTTTCTCGATTTTTATTAATTTAGGGAGGTTGATACTTGTAAAGTTGGCTTTATGGACGGCGCAATTTTGCCGATTTAGGAGTCACCTTCTCAAGTAGATCCTAAGTGAGCCCAGCTATGTGAAGCAATTCCGGTTCATTCTTCAAAGTCTGTCTACATCAAGCAGAGACTTATGTGCTGACGATGACGTAGACCGTCCAGGTTCGGTGATAGAATCTTTGGAGTCGATCCTCTGTACCGCACCGCAGCTTTGGGGTCATAAATCACGCACTGCTTCACACGCCTTTCGTAAAATCGGCCGGAAATCTTTGTTCAGACTTGCGCAAAGCTGAATTGAATAATATTAATATAACGCGTAATTTACGCCGGTCGTCATTAAATTAACGACGAAAACTTAGTAAAATTTCTTCAAATATTTATTTGTAATTGTTTGAAAGTTTATGAAACAATTCTTTTTATTTCAGAGTATAGCAAAAGTGAAGGGGAACGGCGGCTTCCCTGCCTACCGGCGAGCAACGTTTCATAATAGTAATTATGAATTCAATATGACAATTTGTATCATTCGAAAGCAAAAATAAATTACACAACTGTCATCTACCTCTTAATAAATACAATTATTATTAGCCTTATTATGTTCCTAAAGCGAAGTATAATTGGTTGGATCACACAGAGGTTTAAGGAGTATACTTGATTATTCTATCCAAATGCCCGCCACGAATTAAGTCACGTGATTCCTTCTTGGCCAATGAGAACAGTGCAGTGAAATGCATCAGAATACGTTTAAAAACTCTAAGCCTAATGTGAATTATTTATATTTAAAAAAGGAATTCCTCAATTAAAATGAGCCTAATCTAATTTAATTACATACTTCCCTTTTAATTAAGCAAATGAAGAACAAAAATCCATAAAATTGAAAAATAATTCAATGTTCTGCCACCTGTGAGTCGAGCTTAGAACCACGTAGCACGGGCTTCCCGGCTTTCTCATTTCTCCTCGTTGACTCGTTCGGTCGTTCCAAACTAGACGTTGTACGTGGACCCGTGGAGAGAAGTAGAGAACACGCTGCTGCCTTCTGACGAGAGCCAGTGGGTATTCGGTAAGAGCACAGAAATAAAAGTTAGATAAAAGTTTTCATAGAAAAGGCTTCTAAACTCCCTTATTAACCAACAAGTTTCAAGCCGGTGTATAGTCTCGCCCACCTCCCTTTCTCACGAGGGCATCAAAATTGGTTCCACCCCCCTGTTAAGAAATAAGCTTTGCCACAGAGGCTCCACTCTGTGTGGCTTGTACAGTCACACATTCTCATGAATATTTACTTCAGGTATATATGCATTTACCAACTTATCAGTCGACTTAAACTCTTTCAATATTCCAATTTAACTTTTTCAAGTGAATATGACTGTTGAGATTTTTGGATGGCCTCTATCGTCATCCAACATTGTTTCATGATGTCATTATGGGCTGGAGTAACTATGGCTTCTGTTCAAAAAGAGCCCCAGAGGTTAGGGCACTTGGGGCCGTCAAAATCACTACGTGAATCGCGAGAACGACAAATGCTGTCACTTCGGGAAAGGTTACGACTCGTTTTTTCGACGACTCCATTAGATCTATCACGTTACTGGATCAAGTGGGTCGATTATGTGAACAACAATGGCAACAAAAAAGATTCTAAAATGGTATTTTATTCTTAATAATTGTGACTGTTTTGACACTTTATAATTAACTTTCTCTCTCTCAACGGATATTTGATGTTTTTATCTATTATCTTCTTGTTTCACCTCAAAGAAAACGTAAAGAAAAAGTAAAATTTCATTAATTTTAAATATCTTACATTACTGTACTTATTTGAATATTTTTATGAACACAGGATAGCAAATAGGCTGTTTCTGCATCGTTCTAGCTGCCCTGTTCTTCTTATCATTTGCCCATTTCTTTCAGAAACGATGGGTCTGCGAAAGAGTCATCGGAGGAACGTGACGTAGTCATCATCCCGAGCGACAGCAACATCGCTCTTGTCATCGACGTACTGAAGATGATTGAGTCCAAGGGTTCAAACGCATTGGGTTTTTTGTTGGCTGGTTGCCATCGTTTCTAGAGTTCAAATGACGTTATGGTGTCTAACTGGAATGATGACGCCAGGGGCCAGTTAAAGCACTCTTTTTTCTCCTTCTCTCGCCATTTATTATTAATTTTCTCTCTGGTAATTTCTATTATATTTAAATTTAAAATAAAGTTTTAAATATATTTTTTTAATTTGATAGTCCAACGGAAAGGTTCGGAACGACGATCACCGATTCACTGCAATCTTCCAAAGAGCAAGGTTGAGATGGTAAGGAGAGGCCGGCTACCCTCGCTATCACCATCAAAATGCTGGTAACTAAGTCCTGGAGTGATGCACTATACCACTACCGCCAACTACCAGATAGCAATGTTGGGAGGGTAAGGAGAAGCCTGCTACCCCTGCCATCATCACCAAGATGCCGGTGAAAATTTCCTGGGCTGATGCGTAGCATAAAATCTAGCCCCTAGCAGTCATGGTGCCGGGTACTAAACTCTTCTTTTTCAGTTGCCATTGATAGGTGTGTATGAACTTTTTTTTATTCACATTTTATTTGGATTATATTAAATTTCAATTTATAAGAAATTGAATTCACATTAATTTTTGTTTTCAAATTTTTTTTAGGGAACTTGAAAAGTTGGCTTTTATGGGCGGCCGTGGGCGGCTTGTTTTTTCCCCATTTAGGAGCCTCCTTGTCGAGTTTATTCAGGATGGGTCCCTTTCTGGCACTGCCAGGAAAAGGTGGCTGTATTGAATAATTTATAATGGAATTTTTCGTAATATTTATTTATTATTGTTAGAAATAGAAAATATATATTTTTAAAGTAATTTTTATTTCAGAGTGGGGAACGAGTGCAGGCGAAAGGTATCGGCGAGCAACGTAGTCCTTAGCAATGATGATATATTTAATCAATAATTTTGAGCCCGGTGTAATTCTTTTTTCTTCTTCTTCTTTCACTCTTTTAAGGCTTATATTTCCTGTAATGAAAATAAAATGCAAATGCTACTTAAGAATGGAAGTGGAACTGAGTAGATAGAAGATTTATTAAATAGTAGATTAAAAAATGCTTTTTGAATTATCAATACTGGTTAATAAAACATACTTAAACTATAAACTTTTGCAATGAAGGGAATGGACAGCTTATGGATTTGAATTTAGCGGGAACTTGGCCATGCATCGCATAGGGTTCGGCAACCTATCGGGGAAATTTTTTATTATTTACCAAACAAAAACATCGTTATGAATCAAAACAATTTAATATTTATTTTTTAAAAGAAATATAAACTAAGACTACTTATTCTTGGTTCGTGGCAAAATCCACGAAATAACAAGCATTATTTAACTGTGCTGCCATCTGTGAGTGAACTTTACAACTTCGTGGTTGCTTCCTCTTCTTCTTGGTTCTTCTCCTCTTCTCTCCTCCCGCACAGACGACAGTCGATCAAGTTCCAACACGTTCCCAAAACGTCAGCCGGTCACACAAAGTTTCATTTCAAACATTTTCAATTCAAAAACTGGTTAATTTCACAAAAAAAAATGTTTCAAAAGTAGTTATCAAGAAAGAGAAAGTTTCCAATGGTGCTCGTTCAAGTGATGCGCTGCTGCTGTTCCCAGCTGCAGATGTAGCTACCGATGTTGAAGCCACACAGGTCAGACCGCCGAGAGCCCGAGACTCTTAGAACTCATCAGAGAGCTTACGAATGTCACTCAGAAAGTCATTGACATCATCTCAAAGATCCCAATCATTATGAATATCCTCTTTCGTGTAACTATTTTTGAAAAAATGCTAATCGGTTCTAATAATTTTCCATTTTCAATATTCTTCAGGGAAAGTTGGAAGTGGACCAAACCAAGGACGGTAAGACCTACAACAAGCTCGGCGCTGCCACCTAGGCCATCGTGTCGAGGGCTGCCGTCAACGCCATCACAGAGAAAAAAGTGCTGTTGCAGATCATCAAAGATGCAGGCTACATGGGCATCTAGTATGATATATCTGATTATCTGAAGTAGATATTTCATTTTACTCTGCTTAAATTTGCTTTTCAGGACAAATGAGATGAGGACCAAGAGTGGCTTGAATCAGTCGGTTCTTCCTTTGTGGTTTGTTCCTCTCATTTCTGGTCGGATTCATTCAGACGATTATTAGAGAATAAGGGGTGTGGGTAATTAGCGGGCAACGGGCAGCGGGCAGCGGGCGGGTAATTAGCGGACTTTTTTAGCGGGCATTACTTTTTTTGTTGATGGGTAATTAGAGGGCATGTAAAAAGCGGGCTGGGTAATTAGCGGACTTTATTAGCGGGCAACTTTTAATTTTTTCCGCTAATCGCACATGTATTGCGGACATAAAAAAGATTTTAGTTGCAACTTTTATTTTTTTGACGGCATAAAAAAATGTCTTTAGCGGGCATCTTTATATGTGCTGTCAATCGCATATGTATTGCGGGCGATTGCGGGCATAAATTAAAGTTTTTAGCGGGCAACTTTTTTTTTTAATTGCGGGCATTTACTAGAAAAAAAAAGTTTTTTACAAATTTATTGTCAATCAAATGGAAAAAAGAAGGCATATTTTTTCGGGCCGTGAGAAAACTTAATAGAATTTTTGAAAATGGAAATGGCAAAAAGTGATGCAAAAAGCTCACATAACTTTTGGAAATAAGTTTTTTTGTTAAAAATGTTTGGTTCTATATTTGCTGTGGATGAAAATGCGCATATAATTTGAGGGTAAATTATATTTTGTAAATCATTTTTAGGTCATATTTTTGTGGGTTATGCAAAATGCTCATATGTTTTAGAGAAACTCCTTTAGTTAAAAAATTGCGGACTTCTTTTTCGGCAAGAGCACTTTTGGCAAAAAAACTCAAAAACTTTTTTTAAAGCCCGCAACATATTTGGAAGGAAAGCAAATAAAAACAAGTTGCCCGCTAAAAAAAAGCCCGCTAATTACCCGCCTAGACAAACGGTTAACTGTGTGTGAAAATGTTGCCCGCTAAAATACTTTTTTTTAAATGCCCGCAATATATTTGCAATGGACAGGAAATTAGAAATATTTTATAAACGCCCGCAATTTATGTGTGATGGACAGCCAATTAAAACAAATTACCCGCTAAAAACTTTTTTTTTAATGACTGCAATATAAACGTGTGATTGACAATAAATTTAAAAAAAACAAACTTATAATAAATGCCCTCAATTATTTAAAAAGTTGCCCGCTAAAAACTTTTATTTATGTCCGCAATACATGTGCGAATAGCGGGGGAAAAAATTAAAGGTGCCCGCTAAATTTTCGTTTGTAAATGTCCGCAATATATGTGTGACAGAAAAAAATAAATAAAAAGTTGCCCGCTAAATTTGTTTGAATGCCCGCAATATATGTGGAAGAAAAAAAAAGTTGCCCGCTAAAATAGTCCGCTAATTACCCTGCCCGCTTTTTGCATGCCCTCTAATTACCCATCAGCAAAAAAAGTAATGCCCGCTAAAAAAGTCCGCTAATTACCCGCCCGCTGCCCGCTGCCCGTTGCCCGCTAATTACCCACACCCGAGAATAAGTGGAGAAAAGAAAGGAAAAAAAAGAGAGGTAAATTTCCATCTGATCTCCCGTGGGATTAGTTATTGTTAAGTTACTAGCAAACAAGCAAAGAGTTGGCTTTATAATAAAGACCATTACTTTATTTAAGGGGAAAGTTCTCGGTGCATGTTGCTGGCAAGAGACCCATCCTCGAGCTTGGACGAAAAAAGCTCCAAGAAGCCACACTTCATCTGTACACTGTGTTACCCATATCCTCGTGAATATCGAACTCGGGTATGACCTCAGCAACTTATTTGATGAACTGAACTCTTTCAATTTCCCAATAAAAATTTTCAGGGGCGAAAGCGAGGATATTGAATTCTGGACGGCAATCATGTCAACTAAGCAATTTGCTTTATGATGTCACCTGAACTATGGGATACAATGGCTTCCACTCATCTAGAACCCCAAAGGCTTGGGACCGACAAATCCATTACGTGGATCGCGAGAACGACGATTGCTGCATTGCCGGAGAGGTTACGACACGTTCGTTCATCGTTTCCCCAAAGACCACTACGTGGCTTGATCAAGTGGAGTGAGAATGTGAAGAAATGAAGCCACAAAGAAAGACTCTTAAAATTGTATTTTATATTTTTATATTTTATTCCTATCATTGATATGTATTGACCTCTTTTTCAACAGGTATTTGACATTTTTTTCTGGATAAAACCATCCCAGTTGTGCCCAATGAAACTCACCAGAAAAGGTCCTATTTAATTTTACTTTTTTTTTGAATATTTTAGTTTTTGATTATTAATTAATCAATTTTATTTTACAGGATAACAAATACACTTTCTTGGTCTTTCCTTGTGTGCTTTGATCTTCTCCTTATTATTCCATGTCATCCAGAAACGATGGATCTGGGGATACTGCGGGGAGGAACTAGACGTAGCGTCCCCGAAAGTCAGCAACGTTTTTCCTGTTATCGACGTACTGGATATGATCGAGTCCAAGCTTCAAAACCTTCTGGAGTTCATGATGAGTGATAGACAACGTTCTAAAAGTTCAAATGACGTCATGGTGCGTCCGTGGGTTTCAGCTTTGACTTCATCGCTCTATACGAGACCTGCATGCTTACTTCAACTTCCAGCGGTTGGCGGTTGCCCTGTAAAGCAGAAGGGCATAGAGTCCCACGTTTATTGGCTTCTTCCTGATCTAATGCCAAGCGAAATTTCTTTCGGGAGGCGCTTCAATCATCCATCACTTTGGCTGCTTAACAACTAGCCCTCAGCCCCAGTGGAAGCTATATTGTCCTCTTCGGCCTCATCCATGTATTATTCTATTTGGCAGACAAGCAATTGGTCACTCTGTCGGTCCGGTTTCAAACTTCAATCATCTCTGTTCTGACAGCTGTTCACATTTCACAGGTAACAGGCTTTTACCTTAAAATCTTCAGCTTTTAAACTATTAATAACTTTCCTAATATTTCCATTTTGAAATAGAAGTAAGCCGACTTGTTTTGTAGAGACTGCCGGACAGATTAACCTGACCGACTTCATGAACCTGGACTACAAGTTAAATTTTTCATTGGAAAGTGAGGACTCTGGACAGGTTATCATGTCATCCAACTTTGATGAACGGATGGATGGAACTTGAACAACGGATGGATGGATGAAGGGCTTTTAGCCGGAGAATTTCACAGAGGAAGTGATGAAGAAGGGACCTTTTGGACGTGATTTCTCTACGGTCATCTCTTTGACGTCGTTTTCAGGAACATCCGCTAGACTTTGAAGGATGCGTTCTGAGTTGGAAATGAGTGATAGAATGCCAGCTGGATTTGAAGATAAATTACTGATTTGACCAGGCGACGATGGAAACGATGCAGGAGATGTTTAGTTCGAGCATCTAATTTTTGGTATATTAATTATACTGTTATTTGTTATTTTTCAAAGATAAAAGTTTAAAGTTAATTTCATAATTTCACAGTGGAGCCGGAAGGAGGCTACCGTTGCTATCATTATCAATATGTCGGTAGTTATTTCCTGAGGAGAGGCGTAGCAAGAAATCCATAGCATCCATAGCAGTCCTGACGCTATGGAGACTAAACTATTCTTTTAATTCCAGGTATGTTGAATTTTTTTTTTCAAAACATTTATTTTTTTTTTCTATTCAATATTTTCAATTCATATTTCCCATCCTTTCTTTCTTCATTTAGGACATTTTTGAAAAGTGGTTTTTTATGAAGGGTTCGATTTCCCCGATTTAGGAGCCACCTGTGAGTCGAACTTGCAACTGCGTAGTATGGGCTACTGGCTTGAACAATTTCAGACTTGTCGGCCAGTCGGCGCCAAACCAGAGGGAGGACGTTTCTTCCAGCCAGTCCGTTATAGATTCACATTTTAAAATTTTAAAAAGGTAAATTTTCATCTAATCTCACTCACAGTTATGTATTTCAAAGTTGTTAGCAAGCAAAAGTAGAGTTGTGGAGTTGGTTCTCAAGTTCCTTTTCATTACCAGTTAACAAATTTTGTAGCCGATATAGTCTCACTCATCTCTCATGAAGCCGAAAGAGTGATTCCATCCTCTCTGTTTGGAAATGGATGCCCGAATCGGGACTTTTTTCGTCGTGTAGATTTTATAATAATGCTTTATTTATATTTATTGAAAATTGTTGATGAAGATCATTACTATGTTTCAGGGGAAAATCATTTACTTGTACTGCAATCTATCGGAGTGAAAATCTAGAGAGTTCTTTCGGATAGCCATTGTTATGCCGCCATGGTGCGCGACTAGAATGAACAGAAGCCGCCCAATAAGATGACTCATCATCTGCTCCCTTGGTAAACTAAACTAAATATTTAAAGATGTTCTGTTTCAACGAATCGACTATAAAATGATAATTTTTTCTCCTCTCTCAGTGCCACTAATCTTGTCTTGGATGCCTAACTTTTACAGTCTTACAGTACTCGCATACGTCCATTTTTACCAGGGTGGATCTTCGGCGGATCTTCTATCACCATCTGTTCATTCCATTGTTCTGTTCGAGACCTGAACGCATCTTTCAACATCCAGTGGTTGCCCCTTGAAGCAGACCTTAAGAGTAGTTCTATAGAGACGCACGTTTAGTGGCTCCTTTTTTCGTTAATTTCAATTGCGAAATTTCAATCGGAAGGGGCTTGGTTCATCCGTTATTTTTGCTGATTAATTACTTGCCTTCAGCGCCAGTAAAGCTCTGTGCCCTTTTCGGGTTCATTCATGTTTTCTCGGTAATCGGCAAGCGCTTGGCTTAGGAGACCTTGTCGGCCCGGTTTTAGTCAACTGTGGACGTCTACATTGTCGTTGTAGGCAGGCAACTTGTCGAGTGATGGCTGACAAGCTCAGTCATTTGAACTTGATTCAGTTCTCTCTATTCTCCAATTCGGCCAGCTGTTAACGTTTCGCAGGTTTGTGCAGGTTTTTTATTTACCTTTAGTAGTAATTTTTTCCACTAAATTTCCATTTTGTTATAGAAGTGAGCCTACAACGGCCCGACAAGATGACTGTGCCTTAAGTGTTTGCTTTCTACGAGGAATACTTGGAAAATTGCTCGAGAAGGACAACGGATCCATTGGGTGATGAAGAAGAGTCGCTTTGCTGCTAATTGAATAAATAAAGGGCTTAGACGAAGAATTTCGCGATGGAAGTAGCGAAGAAGGTGTTCTCTTGACGTGACGCCTCTACGGTCATCTCTTTGACGTCCGTTTCTCGGGAATCATCTTGGTTTTGAGAGAGGTGTTCTGGTTTTAAAATGAGTAATGGAATTGCAGCTGGATTTGAAGATGCGTTGGCCACTCGCCCAGGTTACGGTGGAAATAATGGAGGATTTGTTGGTTCGAGCATCCATCACATCTAATTATTGGTAAACATTTATATACTTTTTTTTATTGGTTTATGTAAGAGTTGGCAATATTTTAGAACTCACTTTATTTTTCAGTGGAGCTAAAGGAAGCCCAATCAGTGAGGAACGGTAGGATGGAAAGGAGAGGCTGGCTACCCGGGCCATCATTATCAAACTGTCGTTGAAAATTTCCTGGAGTGTCGGGCAGCATAAAATCTAGCCCCCGGCTGTCATGACGCTGTGGGCTAACTCTTCCTTTTTTTAGTTTTTATCTACTGGTTCGTACATTTACTTTTTTTATGAAAATTTTAAAATATTTTATATTTTAAAATTATCTTTTGAATTAATTTAGGGAGATTTTCACTTGATAAGTTGGCTTTGAGGGCGGTCTCAATTGTCCGCTTATTTAGGAGCCACCTTGTCAAGGAGATCCAGGACTAGTCCAGCTCAGGCCACATCAGGCACGCAGGATGTGCTGACAGTAATGCTGATGGGCACTAGGCACTCTGATAAAGTTCTTAAGAGTCGAATCTCTGTATCGCACCGTGTTTCGGGAGTCGCCAATGATGCCCTCCTCCTCTCACCTGCCGTAATATGGACCAGAAATCTCCGCTTTAGGTTTCGTGGAATGAGACAGCGCTTCAAGAGCGGGTCGATCACCTGCTGCTCTCCGTTTTCGAATCTCGAATTCGAGATTGCCTGCGTCTAGTTTTATTTTCCAGCCTCAGCCTTGATGTCGTTCCACAGGTATCTTGCCACTTATTATCTGTTGAAATAATTTTTTTAACGTATACTTTTATTGATTACAGTTTGAAAAAACTGGAAGAGCTATTTTCCATTTGAGCTTCTGAAGGTTGATCAGTTGGAAGTAAATCGATACGCTCTCAGACTGCTACCCTCATTGCATGTGTCCTGAACGAAGATAACTGGTTGGCTTACGCCAGGCTTCTTGGGGGAGCGCGTGATTCACTGTTCCCTAACATCGAGACACTACCGAATTTCAACTCTGAGAAGTGCTATCACAGAGCCTGTGCTGTCCACATCACCGACATAACGTCCTCCTACCTAAGATGGTAGTGGTTTGGAGGGAGAGCTGGAGACTTCCACACAGTTGTCTTCGTACTGGAACTACTGAGAGCGGTGGCTGAATTGAAAGGAACAATTAACCTACGTCAACTATCATGGTTCCAGCAGCACAAAAAAAAAACTTGGTAATATGTCCTCTATTATTTGTTATTGTTTAAATGAAATAATATTTTTTAAAAATCTTTTTATTTCAGAGTGGAGCGAAAGGAAAGCGGACGATGGTTATCGTACCTACCGCGGAGAGCAACGTTAGTACGGCCAAGGATAGAGTCGGCTACCCGAGCTATCGGTGTCAAGATATCGCATTGTGCAGGGTGATGCGCAACAAATATCACCCAAAGTCGTCACGCCCGTGAAAATGATCCAAAACCCAACGAACCAAACTCCGATAATGATGATGGACTAAAAATTACTATACAGTCAAATTTAATAAAAAAAATTTCAAGTTTACTAGTATTTTACACTTAAATTATACAATTTACAAAAATATTTTTCAGAAAATAAGCTAATTAATGATCACTCCAGTAAATGTAAAAACGTTGTATTTCAAATAAAGCCGCTAATGCGCTTCCCATCTACAGATATGCAGGGGGTGAAATTCAATGCAGCCAATCCAGCTGAAAACGATAAATTGAAAATCATGGTGACCACCTGTAGAGTAATTGAAAAAAAGTGTCATTATTTTTTTAACCGGCCTTGGATAAAAATTGAACGGGGGTTCGATTATCATACCGGGCGCCAATCATAGAGCGGGGATCGGCTCTTCCTTCGACCTTTCTTTGGTCGTTTACCGTCCTGAAACATACTTTAAATAGTTCCAGATAATAGATCATCACGATAAAGCGACGGTAAAACTGCTGTCGACATCAAGCTGGATATATTAAGGAAAATTCTTGTCGGTCCAGCAATCTCTGCTATATCTATCTCTCTTATTCACCATCTCTTCTTCTTTTGACTGGTCGAAATTTTATTTTATTTTTCTCTTAAAATTTGAGATATTATTTTAATATATATTAAGATTCAAGGTACGAAAAAATAATATTAGTTTTCAAAAATATATATTATATTTCTAAAATATATATTAGATTTTAAAATGAAGTGAAATTGAATTTGGTATTCACTTTGAGATTAAGAGTTGAGCCCTAGATGGCAGTATACGATGGAAATGACGTCACCACGAACGAAGAATTAATTCAAAATTATTATTAGTCTTAGTTCGTGACGTCACGATAAAATAAGACGACGCCAACTCGTCACTCGTCCGTTATAGGCGTTGATCACGTTATTAGAATCTCGAGCGAAGTCACTTCTTTCATTTCCACATATCAATTCAAGTATTTATTTGATATTCACATTTCACAGAGCTGTTAAAATTTTACTTCCATCTCAATATAAGATAATGTGACACAGTATACATAGAAAGAAATTAATTCTCAAAAATTTTGCATCTAACAGGGACTGAGCAACATGGAAAATTCTACTTTTCTAATGAAAACTTCACGTCTGGAAAGCAGCCAAAATGCTGTGTTCAAACCAAAAACGTATAATCAGCTCTCGTAATGCTTTTTCTTTTTCAGAATGAGTTCATATTTGACACTTTTTCAGGAAAATGCATGGTATTCGTCTCCTTCAAAAGGCTGGCACTTTGACTTGCAAACATTGCCCATTCCGCACTGGCAATCGCCAATCTTTAGCCAGTCACGAAAAATACCATTTTGCTAATCATCCATTTCAGTGCAAATTTTGCACATTCTCTTCAAAGAGTGAAAAGATTTTAAAAGGTCATCACATCAAACGTGTACATCCAAAGAAGTTGAGGGTAAAGTCACTACTCACTCAAAAAGAGCCATCTTGGTCTCTTATAATTTTCCTTCGTGATCATTTTATTACGTTGAATATTCAGAAGAAAAGGTATTTAACGCAGCCAGCTATTGGCAAAAAGACGACCAACCTGGAACCTACTGGAGAAGAGCAACCTGCGAATTTTTCACATTGCAAAGAGCCAGTAGAACAGATCGATACCCCCAAAACTTCTGCAGAAGTAGAAATGGTTTAGAAATCATTCTTTCATTCTTACCACATTTCAATGTTTGAGGCGTCGTGTATAATTGAGATTTATGTTAACAGGATAAAGGTGAAGAGGAAGTAGTCATGGTTAGTGAAGAAAAACTGGACGAATTGAAATGTTTTTGTGGCCAGCCCCAGCCGGCTTTTGGAGATGGTTCAGCGGTCAGCTGCAGTCAGTGCGATGATCGATTTCACGAGCACTGTGTCTACATCACTCCGAAAGTTTACGAGCAAATGGATGAGTTGGAGGAGCCGTGGATTTGCCCTCACTGTCTCAACAAAGAGCCCCCAATCACGCATAAGGAAACACAAGCCCAGGTATATAGTTTATACCAGTAAAAATGTCTTAAATTCAATATATACTTTAAAGTACTTTAACCTTCCATAGGCGGCGAATACTTCAGCCAACCAACGTGTATCATCGCCAAGATGCACTTTGTCTCCTCTCATTGATTTATCAGATGGTAAAAAGAATCTAGTCTAATAGAAGTTTTACAATATAATTTTTTGCTATTACTTTACTTGTAGATGGTAATTTGGAGCCTCATAGCCAGTATGCAAATCTGTCAACGACCAGTGAAACTCCTAGTACGTATAAATATTAAATTCCGTTTTTACAACCATCTTATTTAGTTGTATTGAAATTTTATTTATTTACTTACAGCTATCTTTCTTTTGCCACAAGAAGAGGAAGCTGTTTACAGCTCGGAGCGTTCCAATTTGTTACAAGAAATTCAAACAGCCTTTGAGAGAATTATAGACATGAAGAACTCTCTGAAAGAAGAGACTCGAGAGCTGCAGATGGTTCGTTTCAGGACCGCAAATGACCTTCGTAAGAAGATGGAAGAGCTTGATAAGGAGGTTCACAGTCAGTCAGTCCATCTCGTCGTCCCGAAGGAGCAGAGCGAGAGCTTCCACAAAAAGTTGAATGAGCTCGCCGCCCAAAAGATCCAGCTGGAACAAGATATCAACAATCTGAGGCAAGACTCAGTCCGCAAGAAGAAGATAAAGCTCGAACCAACCGCTTTAGAGTCATCGTCAACAGATTTTGGAGAAGAAATTCGGAGGAAGAAAACTTTGCTCAAGGATGTTAAAGAGAAGCTTCCTGTGGTACAGAGAGAAGAGACACATTTGAGTGCCCGGATTCGAGAAGTTGAAGAGGAAATGAGAGAGAACACGCTGAAACAGGGGAAGATACGAGACGATCAGGAATCTCTTGTTGAAAATCGGGCTGCTTTGACACGTCCATCTGCCATCGGTGTCCAGCTGAAGGCTTTCATCGGCAAGCAGCAAATCCGGATCGAACGTTTCACCTGGTTAGAGATGAAGTTAGGCAAAATCAAGTACAAGCTCCAGTTAGATGAGATTCGCCGAGAGAAAGAACGTTGGCTCGACCATTTGATGGATTGCAACGTAATCGAATAATATTTTAGGGGGAAAATCCCGTTCGCCTTTTGTGAAATTGTTTTCCATTCATTTTGTCGTCTTGTAGATGTCTACTCGACTTGTCTCATATTTGGAAATTCATATTAAAAAATATCATTTTTCTTCTTATTCGTTTCTGCATTATTATTATTTATGTTTGAATACACTATACGAATCGGAAAAGATGATAGAAACTAGATCCTTGGAGCAGTATTATTATAGCAAAGGTTATATTATTTCAATCCCCATCTCAACCTCTCTATTATATACATATAAATATATATTTTGTTGAAGAGTAACGATAGACGATTCAACCATTAACATTGGTTATGATTCATCATTTATGAATGATATTACCAAATCATTGGAAAAAGAGAGACGCTCTTAGTCATCTTCACCAACGAAAAAATCTGCATTCTTCAGTTTGAAATTTTTCAAACCTACATAACTAATAGTGAAACAAGAGCCCGTATTTTTTTACATTTTCAACGCAGTACGCCATTGCCGATTTCTTTTAACGCACATCAACTAAAATCACCTGACAGTCTGTTACCACAATAGACGGAGTTGTCATCTGTCCTCTTGTTTTGACGGTCATTCTTTCTTCTCGTAAGCTTGTAGAGAATGGTATTACATGTTTTCGTACTTGATTCTCTTATAGAAATAAAAATAATTGTTTTCTTATCAATGCTGCACAACCATGTTTACCACGTATATAATTGCTTTATTTGTTATCTACTTATTTACAGTGTTGGCTCGATTGCAGGTTTTTACATCACTTTGACTTGTTTCATTACATATACGTAATCAATGTTCTCATCGTTTTAGATTGAGTAACTGGTCCTAGAAGCTTCTCTATTTATTCGTGCATAGCATCACATTATCGTAACAACCATCCGCCGAAAATATGGAGGTATAACAGTGGCTTGAAGTTTCATTTATTGTCTTTGTGTTAGCTACAAGCTCCTTTTTTTATATGGAAATGTCACCTGCCATTTCTTTTCACATTTAGGTAAAAGATGGATGAAGTCTGTTTCTTTTTTTCATGATGCCTCTATACCGATGAATAGTCTAAACGGCAGTGATGGAGAAGAAAGCTTACCAGCTTTGCAGATTACTGGCTCTCAAGGATTGATAACTCTTCAGGTCGCCGCGTTTGCTGTTTCGGCCTTGAATAACGATGGAAAGTCTGCTGCCAAGTCCTTCCGTTGTTTGCAAGAAATGGAGAAAACCACTGCTCTTGTATCGATTATTAGCCCATCACACACTACTGAAGAAGAAAGTTCGCAAACTCTTCCGGAGATAGTAGAACCTGGAGGATTGATTACTCATCACGTAGCTGAATTGCCGTTTGAGCTAGCAGCAATAACGGTTGAGTTGCTCCTCAGCTGGCAGAGTTGGCTGTTTTGGCCATCAAAAGAAACAGGACGAGTACCCAGCACAGTGTAGAAGAGACGAAGGAATTCTACGCCAGCATATAACCATATTATCGGTAACAAACCACCAACGGAGATTACCATCACCAGCGTCGACGTTACAGCTACATCTACGACAAAAGATTCTCAAGAAATAACCATAACTCATCAGCTCACGGAGCTAGCTGTTTCAAAACTCGCCGTTTCCAAAATGCGAGGAAGAGATGTGGAATGCATACGACCGAACAAAAGGGAGATTCTGTCAGAGCATATGTATTCTAAAGCTATGACAAAACCTACAAGGAGTCTAAAGCCCTCGTCAAGCCAGGAAACTCGCAGTAACCAACCTGATGCTGGAGTTCCCATGTACACGACAGTCAGCTTCTACAAGACAGCTTCCAGCAATAGATACCAAAGTTGATTGAAGATTAGAAGATGAGGTCCTCCGATGACGATTTGAATCTCAGGTCAGGGCAGACGATTCAGTTGGTTTCCTGGACTTGTTTTCATTCTCTGTGCCATTCTGGGAAGATACTCATTCGCTTCCTTTGCCTTTGACCAGAGAGTTTTATCATATCGGATATATGATTCATCATTTATGAATGATATTACAAAATCGTTTGAAAAAGAGAGACGCTCTTAGTCATCTTCACCAACGAAAAAATCAGCATTTTCTTATTAATGCCGCACAGCCATGTTTACCGCGTATATAATTGCTTTATTTGTTATCTACTTATTTACAATGTTGGCTCGATTGTAGGTTTTTAAATCACATTGACTGGTTTCATAACATATAATTGAAATCAATAATTTTCTATATATGTAATTGTTGTCTATAAATAAATGTGTAAATGTAATCTATAATGTAATTGTATAATTTACTAAATAGTAAAAATGGAAATAACCAAATGTCTATATACATAAGCATATAAATTGAATGGGAAGGCTAGAAGAAAGCGTCCAATATCAAAGTAAATGGATAGTTTTATGCGTATATTCATATCTAGCATAAGGAAAACCAAAAATCGGGGCTTTACCATAGAATGATTCAGAGACATAGCGATATAACAAATTTTCTATTTAATGTCAGCATAGTATAAAATGGAAATAACCAATTTTCTTTGTATGTAAGCATAGTAAAAAATGGAAATAACAAATTTTCTATATATGTAAGCATAGTTAAAAATGGAAATAACCAATTTTCTATATATCTAAGCATAGTTAAAAACGGAAATAACCCATTTTCTGTATTTGTAAACATAGTAAAAAATGAAAACAACCAATTTTCTATGAATGTAAGCATAGTTAAAATGGAAATAACCAATTTCCTATATATCTAAGCATAGTTAAAAACGGAAATAGCAAATGTTCTATATATGTAAGCATAAAAATTAAAAAAAAGGCCTAAAGAAAGCATCCCACACCAAAGTGAATGGGAAGTTTTATGTGTGTATTCATTTCTAGAACAAGAAAAATAAAAAAAATCAGGGCTTTATTATAGAACGAGGTATAAAGGAAGTTAAGTGTTGGTATTCATGTGTTGTATCCAAAAAACCAAAACTCAGAGCCCTACTGTAGAAAGAATAAGAGTTATGGCGAAATAACCAATTACAACTAATCGCCAATTCCGAAATAACCAATTTTCTATATATGTAAGCATACAAGATAAGTTAGATATCGAAAAAAAGGACAGAAATTGGCGTTTTACACCAAAGTGTATAGGAAGTTAAGTGTGGGTATTCATGTGTTGCATCCGAAAAACTAATGGTGAAATCCATTGGCAGGCTTTAGAGCGCTCCGAGATTTCGACTGATCTGATCTAGATCGGATCACTCGACTCGAGATCTGCTCCAGATCGGAGCTTGAACATATTTTTGTATTTCCCAATGGATCGGTCTAGATCATCCCTGTTACGAATATTCGTCTGCTATTTTAGCTGTCAAATTATTTTTCATACACAACTCCAACCTGTGCTTTCTTTATTCCATAACATGGAAGGTGTGAATAATATGATATTAGCACAAATTGCCGAATCTCTATTGAGAAAGCCAGAACAGATTTTTAGCAGCACTGAAAGTGATAGTGATTCTGAAAGTTGCACTTCAAGTGACGAAGATGAAGATGTTCTCCTGCTGGGCATGCCTAAAAAAGGCAATCCGATTCCTCGGGTGATCAACTTTATTGAAACTGTTCACTTGTATGATGATGAAAAGGTATACATATTAAAAAAGGTCGTCCAGAATATAAATTATTTTGAATATTTATCTCTTTCCAGTTTAGGAAACACTTCAGGATGATCAGACAAGTAGCCTACGATGTGGTTGACAGGTTTTATGATTCACGATTCTACCCAAAAGATAATATGCATGGAGGAAAAGCAAAAATATCTGCAGAAATACACATCCTCAGTTATCTCTGGTAATAGAAAACAAATCAATTTTCCATATATTCATTTTTAATTACCAAAATTTATGACAGGTTTTCTGGGAATAAAGTTTCAATCCGTGACGTTTCCGATCGATTTGGAATTGGGGACACGACTTTCAATCGCATTTTTGACCGAGTTAGCGATTTCCTTTTCGAATTATCGCCAATTGTTATCAAACTACCAAGGACTGAACAGGAAAAAACTGCCACAGCTGCTGGGTTCGAAGTGGTAAATGCGAATTAATATTGATAATGGGGATAGTAAAATACATAATCCTTTTAATATTTTTGTCCATGAAGATGAAAGGGATTCCAGATTGCATCGGAGCTATTGATGGAAGCTTCATCCCAATAAGAACTCCTGCTCATAAGTCACGTTCTGATTACGTGAATCGACACGACCAAATATCCTTGACATTACAAGGGATTTGTGAATCCAATAGAAAATTTCTCGATGCTTTTACTGGTCAGTAGATTAGCCTATAATTTACATATTACTAGCTTTATTGAAAATTTGTATTTTCAATAGGCTGCTCCAGTAAAATGCATGATGCTAGGATTTTGACAGAATCTTTTATTTACCCTGATTTACCTGGAATTTGCGAAAATGGAAGGTATAACATATTGGGGGACTCGGCTTATCCTGTCTCAACACACCTCATCACTCCTTATCGGGACAACGGAAGGCTTACAAGAATAGAAACGAATTTCAACCTTCTTTTCTGTGGAACCAGAGTTATCATTGAGAATACTTTTTGTCTTTTAAAACAGCGATTTCGTCAACTCATTTTGGTTGACTTTCTTTCTGTTACGAAGATATCCAAGTTTATTATCTCATGTTGTGTGCTCCATAACTTGTGTATTGATGCCGATGATCTTGAAGAATTTCGAGATGTTGTCATTGAGCCTGAAGAAGAGCATCATGAGCCTGTCGAACAACAGATGGATCATGTGCGACGGGCTGGACAACAGAAAAGGAACAGGCTCGCTGATTACTTGTCTCATTTGTGATTGTGACGACGGTAGAGAGACTATAAACATTTACCAAGTCATATCTCTTTTTATTTTCCTTAGCAGCAAGATCCAGGTAGCAATTAAATGAACCGACAAATACAGCAAGGGAAATGAATAAAAAAGAATCGGAGGATATTATTGTATGGATATTTTGACTTTCGCACTAGTAATATTCATCTGGTTTTTGATCGGTAGGTCTACTTATATCGCCCACAGAATTCTGAAACGAAAAGGGAATTAAAATATATTCTAGGATGAAGTTTTCAACTATAATGCATACCGATCATAGTTTCTTTCTTTTAGCGCAAAGCTCTCATCATCTCAGCCATAGCCTTGAACGCAGCAACTTTTTGTTCTTCCACTTCTCTGTTCAATCTACTCTCCTCCATCTTCTCGTCGTGTTGCCGTTGACGACGGTCATCCCTCTCTTTTCGTTCGTTCCGTTTGTCATCATCCTTTTTCTTTTTTTCCTCAAAATGCTGCTCGATCGCCGATCTCGCACTAGGCCGCTTCCGGATACGCTTACTTCCTATTTCCGATAATGCTGGTGAAGGAGTCGTTCTAGCGTAGCTGCTAGACGAAGCAGCAGAGCTGTTGAGATCACAATCGGATGAAGATGCATTGGATGCTCTTCCAACAGGAGTTGGCGACCGGATGTCTGGCTGACTCTCTTCAGCTTCATCAAGGGAATCTTTGGGATGCTCCACTTGACCTACTCCCATCTTGACAACGGGCGTGATCGAGTCGTCGGCCTTGGCAATTGCAAGAAACAAATCCTCATAAGGAACTTTCTTTCGAGGTTTGCCAGTCTCGCTGTTGTTTTTCTTGGCTTTCTGATAGAGAGTTTTGACTCCTTTGAATCTGTCAAAATAGAAAATAAATAATATATGTTGCACACATATTTTTAATTGAAAAGTACTTCGTGTCACATTGGAGACCAGTCCTTTTGCATTGACATTCTTCGCTGACATCAGCAGCAATTCTATCCCACATTCTGGACTTGGTTTTGAACTTCAGCAAAGGCCCAACTTTGCAATGGTACAAGTTGTATTTCTCCAAAAGGACACAAACCTCTCCATCTGTCCACTTAATTGCCTCTAAAAATAATTAAAAAAAGAATGCATACAAAGTTTAATGGACTAGGGAATCGATAATGTATACCTTTTTGGTTTTCAACATTCTCGGTTGAACATGAAGCTAAAAAAGCAGCCAGAGTTGTCATTTTCAAATGCTTCATCGTCAATTTCGCCAATAGAAACAAGAAAGTCTTTGGAAAGGGCTCTGGTAACCTTTTTACCTAGAAAATAATGTAAAATCGAATAATTTATCTTGTTTTGGTATCACATAAGGCCGGTCATGTACTAGTCAACGTGATATCAAGAATAAAACAATTTAATGAAGATAGAATTTTTTTAATTCACCTCCAACAGTAACGCAACAAACGATTTCACCATTTATGAACTTTTTAAGTCCATCTTCTGAAGTAACAAATGAATTAAACGTCAAGTAATACAGCTCGTCCAAACTGGCTGACGCCATTTTCACGTTGTTTTGAGAGAAACAAGAAGTCGTCTGCTACGGAAAAAGTGGAAAAAAGTCCTCAGATCTAGAGCTCTCAGAAATGCTCGGACTCTGAAGTCCGAGCAGGAATTTGGGCTCGCAGATCGATCTGGGGAAAAAGTGCTCTGCCAATGGTTTCGTCGAGCAGACGATCTGAAAAAGTGCTCGTCCCAATGGATCAGCCCAGATTGGTTTTCGAGCGCTCGGGAGCGCTCGAAACATGCCAATGGATTTCGCCATAAAATTCATGGCTCAACTCTGGAAGGAATAAGAGTTATGGCGAAATAACCAATTACAACTTGTCCCCAATTCCGAAATAACCAATTTTCTATATATGTAAGCATACAAGAAAAGTTAGATATCGCAGAAAAAGACATAAATTCGCGTTGTAAACCAAAGTGTATAGGAAGTTAAGTGTGGGTATTCATGTGTTGTATCCGAAAAAAACTAAAATTCATTGCTCAACTCTGGAAGGAATAAGAGTTATGGCGAAATAACCAATTACAACTTGTCCCCAATTCCGAAATAACCAATTTTCTATATATGTAAGCATACAAGATAAGTTAGATATCGCAGAAAAGGACATAAATTGGCGTTTTACACCAAAGTGTATAGGAAGTTAAGTGTGGGTATTCATGTGTTGTATCCGAAAAACCAAAACTCAGAGCCCTACTGTAGAAAGAATAAGAGTTATGGCAAAATAACCAATTACAACTAATCCCCAATTCCGAAATAACCAATTTTCTATATATGTAAGCATACAAGATAAGTTAGATATCGCAGAAAAGGACATAAATTGGCGTTTTAAACCAAAGTGTATAGGAAGTTAAGTGTGGGTATTTATGTGTTGTATCCGAAAAACCAAAACTCAGGGAACCACTGTAGAAAAAATAAGAGTTATGGCGAAATAACCAATTACAACTTGTCCCCAATTCCGAAATAACCAATTTTCTATATATGTAAGCATACAAGATAAGTTAGATATCGCAGAAAAGGACATAAATTGGCGTTTTACACCAAAGTGTATAGGAAGTTAAGTGTGGGTATTCATGTGTTGTATCCGAAAAACCAAAACTCAGAGCCCTACTGTAGAAAGAATAAGAGTTATGGTGAAATAACCAATTACAACTAATCCCCAATTCCGAAATAACCAATTTTCTATATATGTAAGCATACAAGATAAGTTAGATATCGCAGAAAAGGACATAAATTGGCGTTTTAAACCAAAGTGTATAGGAAGTTAAGTGTGGGTATTTATGTGTTGTATCCGAAAAACCAAAACTCAGGGAACCACTGTAGAAAAAATAAGAGTTATGGCGAAATAACCAATTACAACTTGTCCCCAATTCCGAAATAACCAATTTTCTATATATGTAAGCATACAAGATAAGTTAGATATCGCAGAAAAAGACATAAATTCGCGTTTTAAACCAAAGTGTATAGGAAGTTAAGTGTGGGTATTCATGTGTTGTATCCGAAAAACTAAAATTCATGGCTCAACTCTGGAAGGAATAAGAGTTATGGCGAAATAACCAATTACAACTTGTCCCCAATTCCGAAATAACGAATTTTCTATATATGTAAGCATACAAGATAAGTTAGATATCGCAGAAAAGGACATAAATTGGCGTTTTAAACCAAAGTGTATAGAAAGTTAAGTGTGGGTATTCATGTGTTGTATCCGAAAAACTAAAATTCATGGCTCAACTCTGGAAGGAATAAGAGTTATGGCGAAATAACCAATTACAACTTGTCCCCAATTCCGAAATAACCAATTTTCTATATATGTAAGCATACAAGATAAGTTAGATATCGAAAAAAAGGACAGAAATTTGCGTTTTACACCAAAGTGTATAGGAAGTTAAGTGTGGGTACTCATGTGTTGCATCCGAAAAACTAAAATTCATGGCTCAACTCTGGAAGGAATAAGAGTTATGGCGAAATAACCAATTACAACTTGTCCCCAATTCCGAAATAACCAATTTTTTATATATGTAAGCATACAAGATAAGTTAGATATCGCAGAAAAGGACATAAATTGGCGTTTTACACCAAAGTGTATAGGAAGTAAAGTGTGGGTATTTATGTGCTGTATCCGAAAAACCAAAACTCAGGGCCCTACTGTAGAAAGAATAAGAGTTATGGCGAAATAACCAATTACAACTAATCCCCGATTCCGAAATAACCAATTTTCTATATATGTAAGCATACAAGATAAGTTAGATATCGCAGAAAAGGACATAAATTGGCGTTTTAAACCAAAGTGTATTGGAAGTTAAGTGTGGGTATTCATGTGCTGTATCCGAAAAACTAAAGTTCATAAGTTTTACAATTCCGAAATAACAAATTTTCTATATATGTAAGGATACAAGATAAGTTAGATATCGCATAAAAGGACATAAATTGGCGTTTTACACCAAAGTGTATAGGAAGTTAAGTGTGGGTATTCATGTGTTGCATCCGAAAAACCAAAACTCAGGGCCCTACTGTAGAAAGAATAAGAGTTATGGCGAAATAACCAATTACAACTAATCCCCAATTCCGAAATAACCAATTTTCTATATATGTAAGCATACAAGATAAGTTAGATATCGCAGAAAAGGACATAAATTGGCGTTTTACACCAAAGTGTATAGGAAGTTAAGTGTGGGTATTTATGTGTTGTATCCGAAAAACCAAAACTCAGGGAACCACTGTATAGAATAAGAGTTATGGCGAAGTAACCAATTAAAACTAATCCCCAATTCCGAAATAACCAATTTTCTATATATGTAAGCATACAAGATAAGTTAGATATCGCAGAAAAGGACATAAATTTGCGTTTTAAACAAAAGTGTATAGGAAGTTAAGTGTGGGTATTCATGTGTTGTATCCGAAAAACTAAAATTCATAAGTTTTCCAATTCCGAAATAACAAATTTTCTATATATGTAAGCATACAAGATAAGTTAGATATCGCATAAAAGGACATAAATTGGCGTTTTACACCAAAGTGTACAGAAAGTTAAGTGTGGGTATTCATGTGTTGCATCCGAAAAACCAAAACTCAGGGCCCTACTGTAGAAAGAATAAGAGTTATGGCGAAATAACCAATTACAACTAATCCCCAATTCCGAAATAACCAATTTTCTATATATGTAAGCATACAAGATAAGTTAGATATCAAGGAAAGGACATAAATTGGCGTTTTACACCAAAGTGTATAGGAAGTTAAGTGTGGGTATTCATGTGTTGTATCCGAAAAACCAAAACTCAGGGCCCTACTGTAGAAAGAATAAGAGTTATGGTGAAATAACCAATTACAACTAATCCCCAATTCCGAAATAACCAATTTTCTATATATGTAAGCATACAAGATAAGTTAGATATCAAAGAAAAGGACATAAATTGGCGTTTCAAACCAAAGTGTATAGGAAGTTAAGTGTGGGTATTCATGTGTTGTATCCGAAAAACCAAAACTCAGGGCCCTACTGTAGAAAGAATAAGAGTTATGGTGAAATAACCAATTACAACTAATCCCCAATTCCGAAATAACCAATTTTCTATATATGTAAGCATACAAGATAAGTTAGATATCGCAGAAAAGGACATAAATTGGCGTTTTACACCAAAGTGTATAGGAAGTTAAGTGTGGGTATTTATGTGCTGTATCCGAAAAACCAAAACTCAGGGCCCTACTGTAGAAAGAATAAGAGTTATGGCGAAATAACCAATTACAACTAATCCCCGATTCCGAAATAACCAATTTTCTATATATGTAAGCATACAAGATAAGTTAGATATCAAGGAAAGGACATAAATTGGCGTTTTACACCAAAGTGTATAGGAAGTTAAGTGTGGGTATTCATGTGTTGTATCCGAAAAACCAAAACTCAGGGCCCTACTGTAGAAAGAATAAGAGTTATGGTGAAATAACCAATTACAACTAATCCCCAATTCCGAAATAACCAATTTTCTATATATGTAAGCATACAAGATAAGTTAGATATCAAAGAAAAGGACATAAATTGGCGTTTCAAACCAAAGTGTATAGGAAGTTAAGTGTGGGTATTCATGTGTTGCATCCGAAAAACCAAAACTCAAGGGCCCTACTGTAGAAAGAATAAGAGTTATGGCGAAATAACCAATTACAACTTGTCCCCAATTCCGAAATAACCAATTTTATATATATGTAAGCATACAAGATAAGTTAGACATCGCAGAAAAGGACATAAATTGGCGTTTTACACCAAAGTGTATAGGAAGTTAAGTGTGGGTCTTTATGTGTTGTATCCGAAAAACCAAAACTCAGGGAACCACTGTAGAAAGAATAAGAGTTATGGCGAAATAACCAATTACAACTAATCCCCAATTCCGAAATAACCAATTTTCTATATATGTAAGCATACAAGATAAGTTAGATATCGCAGAAAAGGACATAAATTGGCGTTTTAAACCAAAGTGTATAGGAAGTTAAGTGTGGGTATTCATGTGTTGTATCAAAAAAACTAAAATTCATGGCTATAACCAATTTTCTATATATGTAAGCATACAAGATAAGTTAGATATCGCAGAAAAGGACATAAATTGGCGTTTTACACCAAAGTGTACAGAAAGGTAAGTGTGGGTATTTATGTGTTGTTTCCGAAAAACCAAAACTCAGGGAACCACTGTAGAAAGAATAAGAGTTATGGCGAAATAACCAATTACAACTAATCCCCAATTCCGAAATAACCAATTTTCTATATATGTAAGCATACAAGATAAGTTAGATATCGCATAAAAGGACATAAATTGGCGTTTTACACCAAAGTGTACAGAAAGTTAAGTGTGGGTATTCATGTGTTGCATCCGAAAAACCAAAACTCAGGGAACCACTGTAGAAAGAATAAGAGTTATGGCGAAATAACCAATTACAACTAATCCCCAATTCCGAAATAACCAATTTTCTATATATGTAAGCATACAAGATAAGTTAGATATCGCAGAAAAGGACATAAATTGGCGTTTTAAACCAAAGTGTATAGGAAGTTAAGTGTGGGTATTCATGTCTTGTATCCGAAAAACTAAAATTCATGGCTCAACTCTGGAAGGAATTAGAGTTATGGCGAAATAACCAATTACAACTAATCCCCAATTCCGAAATAACCAATTTTCTATATATGTAAGCATAAAAGATAAGTTAGATATCGAAAAAAAGGACATAAATTGGCGTTTTACACCAAAGTGTATAGGAAGTTAAGTGTGGGTATTCATGTGTTGCATCCGAAAAACCAAACCTCAGGGCCCTACTATAGAAAGAAAAAGAGTTATGGCGAAATAACCAATAACAACTTATCTCCAATTCCGAAGTAACCAATTTTCTATATATGTAAGCATACAAGATAAGTTATATATCGCAGAAAAGGACATAAATTGGCGTTTTACACCAAAGTGTATAGGAAGTTAAGTGTGGGTATTCATGTGTTGTATCCGAAAAACTAAAATTCATGGCTCAACTCTGGAAGGAATTAGAGTTATGGCGAAATAACCAATTACAACTAATCCCCAATTCCGAAATAACCAATTTTCTATATATGTAAGCATACAAGATAAGTTAGATATCGAAAAAAGGACATAAATTGGCGTTTCACACCAAAGTGTATAGGAAGTTAAGTGTGGGTATTCATGTGTTGTATCCGAAAAACCAAAACTCAGGGCCCTACTGTAGAAAGAATAAGAGTTATGGCGAAATAACCAATTACAACTTGTCCCCAATTCCGAAATAACCAATTTTCTATATATGTAAGCATACAAGATAAGTTAGAAATCGCAGAAAAGGACATAAATTGGCGTTTTACACCAAAGTGTATAGGAAGTTAAGTGTGGGTATTTATGTGTTGTATCCGAAAAACCAAAACTCAGGGAACCACTGTAGAAAGAATAAGAGTTATGGCGAAATAACCAATTACAACTAATCCCCAATTCCGAAATAACCAATTTTTCTATATATGTAAGCATAAAAGATAAGTTAGATATCGAAAAAAAGGACAGAAATTTGCGTTTTACACCAAAGTGTATAGGAAGTTAAGTGTGGGTATTCATGTGTTGCATCCGAAAAACTAAAATTCATGGCTCAACTCTGGAAGCAATAAGAGTTATGGCGAAATAACCAATTACAACTTGTCCCCAATTCCGAAATAACCAATTTTCTATATATGTAAGCATAAAGATAAGTTAGATATCGAAGAAAAGGACATAAATTGGCGTTTTACACCAAAGTGTACAGAAAGTTAAGTGTGGGTATTCATGTGTTGCATCCGAAAAACCAAAACTCAGGGCCCTACTGTAGAAAGAATAAGAGTTATGGTGAATTAACCAATTACAACTAATCCCCAATTCCGAAATAACCAATTTTCTATATATGTAAGCATACAAGATAAGTTAGATATCAAGGAAAGGACATAAATTGGCGTTTTACACCAAAGTGTATAGGAAGTTAAGTGTGGGTATTCATGTCTTGCATCCGAAAAACCAAAACTCAGGGCCCTACTGTAGAAAGAATAAGAGTTATGGCGAAATAACCAATTACAACTAATCCCCAATTCCGAAATAACCAATTTTCTATATATGTAAGCATACAAGATAAGTTAGATATCGAAGAAAAGGACATAAATTGGCGTTTTACACCAAAGTGTATAGGAAGTTAAGTGTGGGTATTCATGTCTTGTATCCGAAAAACTAAAATTCATGGCTCAACTCTGGAAGGAATAAGAGTTATGGCGAAATAACCAATTACAACTAATCCCCAATTCCGAAATAACCAATTTTCTATATATGTAAGCATAAAAGATAAGTTAGATATCGAAAAAAAGGACATCAATTGGCGTTTTACACCAAAGTGTATGGGAAGTTAAGTGTGGGTATTCATGTGTTGCATCCGAAAAATCAAACCTCAGGGCCCTACTATAGAAAGAAAAAGAGTTATGGCGAAATAACCAATAACAACTTATCTCCAATTCCGAAGTAACAAATTTTCTATATATGTAAGCATACAAGATAAGTTATATATCGCAGAAAAGGACATAAATTGGCGTTTTACACCAAAGTGTATAGGAAGTTAAGTGTGGGTATTCATGTGTTGTATCCGAAAAACTAAAATTCATGGCTCAACTCTGGAAGGAATTAGAGTTATGGCGAAATAACCAATTACAACTAATCCCCAATTCCGAAATAACCAATTTTCTATATATGTAAGCATACAAGATAAGTTAGATATCGAAAAAAGGACATAAATTGGCGTTTTACACCAAAGTGTAAAGGAAGTTAAGTGTGGGTATTCATGTGTTGTATCCGAAAAACCAAAACTCAGGGCCCTACTGTAGAAAGAATAAGAGTTATGGCGAAATAACCAATTACAACTTGTCCCCAATTCCGAAATAACCAATTTTCTATATATGTAAGCATAAAGATAAGTTAGATATCGAAGAAAAGGACATAAATTGGCGTTTTACACAAAAGTGTATAGGAAGTTAAGTGTGGGTATTTATGTGTTGTATCCGAAAAACCAAAACTCAGGAAACCACTATAGAAAGAATAAGAGTTATGGCGAAATAACCAATTACAACTAATCCCCAATTCCGAAATAACCAATTTTCTATACATGTAAGCATACAAGATAAGTTAGATATCGCAGAAAAGGACATAAATTGGCGTTTTAAACCAAAGTGTATAGGAAGTTAAGTGTGGGTATTCATGTCTTGCATCCGAAAAACTAAAATTCAGGGCTCAACTCTGGAAGGAATAAGAGTTATGGCGAAATAACCAATTACAACTTGTCCCCAATTCCGAAATAACCAATTTTCTTTATATGTAAGCATACAAGATAAGTTAGATATCGCAGAAAAGGACATAAATTGGCGTTTTACACCAAAGTGTATGGGAAGTTAAGTATGGGTATTCATGTCTTGTATCCGAAAAACCAAAACTCAGGGAACCACTGTAGAAAGAATAAGAGTTATGGCGAAATAACCAATTACAACTTGTCCCCAATTCCGAAATAACCAATTTTCTATATATGTAAGCATAAAGATAAGTTAGATTTCGAAGAAAAGGACATAAATTGGCGTTTAACACAATAGTGTATAGGAAGTTAAGTGTGGGTATTCATTTGTTGCATCCGAAAAACCAAAACTCAGGGCACTACTGTAGAAAGAAAAAGAGTTATGGCGAAATAACCAATTACAACTAATCCCCAATTCCGAAATAACCAATTTTCTATATATGTTAGCATACAAGATAAATTAGATATCGAAAAAAAGGACAGAATTCCAAAATAACCAATTTTCTATATATGTTAGCATACACGATAAATTAGATATCGAAAAAAAGGACATAAATTGGCGTTTTACACCAAAATGTATAGGAAGTTAAGTGTGGGTATTTATGTGTTGTATCTGAAAAACCAAAACTCAGGGAACCACTGTAGAAAGAAAAAAATTAGATATCGAAAAAAGGACATAAATTGGCGTTTTATACCAAAGTGTATAGGAAGTTAAATGTGGGTATTTATGTGTTGTATCTGAAAAACTAAAACTCAGGGAACCACTGTAGAAAGAATAAGAGTTATGGCGAAATAACCAATTACAACTAATCCCCAATTCCGAAATAACCAATTTTCTATATATGTAAGCATACAAGATAAGTTAGATATCGCAGAAAAGGAAATAAATTGGCGTTTTACACCAAAGTGTATGGGAAGTTAAGTAAGGGTATTCATGTCTTGTATCCGAAAAACCAAAACTCAGGGAACCACTGTAGAAAGAATAAGAGTTATGGCGAAATAACCAATTACAACTTGTCCCCAATTCCGAAATAACCAATTTTCTATATATGTAAGCATAAAGATAAGTTAGATTTCGAAGAAAAGGACATAAATTGGCGTTTAACACAAAAGTGTATAGGAAGTTAAGTGTGGGTATTCATGTGTTGCATCCGAAAAACCAAAACTCAGGGCACTACTGTAGAAAGAAAAAGAGTTATGGCGAAATAACCAATTACAGCTAATCCCCAATTCCGAAATAACCAATTTTCTATATATGTTAGCATACAAGATAAATTAGATATCGAAAAAAAGGACAGAATTCCGAAATAACCAATTTTCTATATATGTTAGCATACACGATAAATTAGATATCGAAAAAAAGGACATAAATTGGCGTTTTACACCAAAGTGTATAGGAAGTTAAGTGTGGGTATTTATGTGTTGTATCTGAAAAACCAAAACTCAGGGAACCACTGTAGAAAGATTAAAATTAGATATCGAAAAAAGGACATAAATTGGCGTTTTATACCAAAGTGTATAGGAAGTTAAGTGTGGGTATTTATGTATTGTATCTGAAAAACTAAAACTCAGGGAACCACTGTACAAAGAATAAGAGTTATGGCGAAATAACCAATTACAACTAATCCCCAATTCCGAAATAACCAATTTTCTATATATGTAAGCATACAAGATAAGTTAGATATCGCAGAAAAGGACATAAATTGGCGTTTTACATCAAAGTGTATAGGAAGTTAAGTGTGGGTATTCATGTGTTGTATCCGAAAAACCAAAACTCAGGGAACCACTGTAGAAAGAATAAGAGTTATGGGGAAATAACCAATTACAACTAATCCCCAATTCCGAAATAACCAATTTTCTATATATGTAAGCATACAAGATAAGTTAGACATCACAGAAAATGACATAAATTGGCGTTTTAAACCAAAGTGTATAGGAAGTTAAGTGTGGGTATTCATGTCTTGTATCCGAAAAACTAAAATTCATGGCTCAACTCTGGAAGGAATAAGAGTTATGGCGAAATAACCAATTACAACTAATCCCCAATTCCGAAATAACCAATTTTCTATATATGTAAGCATACAAGGTAAGTTAGATATCACAGAAAAGGACATAAATTGGCGTTTTGACCTTAGAATTGCTTCCTAGTATAAATTACCATATATTTAAAAAAAATTAAAACGCTTGCCAGGGGTTTGAAGCCCTGAGTTTTTACCATTTCGGTATCATCGCTATGTGAGTTATAATGAATTTTTTTTTGTGCTACAAGCGTGTTTTGGATTCCTTGCCAGGGTTATTAAGCCTGGTTAATTGTTGTATTGCTACATGTTGTGTGTGCTACAAGGACTTGTCAAAGACTATAGGCGCTTTCAAGGGTTTATACCCCTGGTTTTAACTTTCTCAAGTGCTACAAGCGCGTAAGATAGAGTCCTTGCCAGGGTTATGAAACCTGGTTTATAACTTGCATTGCTGCGATTGTATTGGTTTTGTGTGCTACAGGAAGTTAAGTGTGGGTATTCATGTGTTTTCATGGCTCAACTCTGGAAAGAATAAGAGTTATGGCGAAATAACCAATTACAACTTATCCCCAATTCCGAAATAACCAATTTTCTATATATGTAAGCATACAAGATAAGTTAGATATCACAGAAAAGGACATAAATTGGCGTTTTACACCAAAGTGTATAGGAAGTTAAGTGTGGGTATTCATGTGTTGTATCCAAAAAACCAAAACTCAGGGCCCTACTGTAGAAAGAATAAGAGTTATGGCGAAATAACCAATTACAACTAATCCCCAATTCCGAAATAACCAATTTTCTATATATGTAAGCATACAAGGTAAGTTAGATATCGAAAAAAGGACATAAATTGGCGTTTTACACCAAAGTGTATAGGAAGTTAAGTGTGGGTATTCATGTGTTGCATCCGAAAAACCAAAACTCAGGGCCCTACTGTAGAAAGAAAAAGAGTTATGGCGAAATAACCAATTACAACTAATCCCCAATTCCGAAATAACCAATTTTCTATATATGTTAGCATACAAGATAAATTAGATATCGAAAAAAGGACATAAATTGGCGTTTTACACCAAAGTGTATAGGAAGTTAAGTGTGGGTATTTATTTGTTGTATCTGAAAAACCAAAACTCAGAGAACCACTGTAGAAAGAATAAGAGTTATGGCGAAATAACCAATTACAACTAATCCCCAATTCCGAAATAACCAATTTTCTATATATGTAAGCATACAAGATAAGTTAGATATCGCAGAAAAGGACATAAATTGGCGTTTTACACCAAAGTGTATAGGAAGTTAAGTGTGGGTATTCATGTGTTGTATCCGAAAAACCAAAACTCAGGGAACCACTGTAGAAAGATTAAAATTAGATATCGAAAAAAGGACATAAATTGGCGTTTTATACCAAAGTGTATAGGAAGTTAAGTGTGGGTATTTATGTATTGTATCTGAAAAACTAAAACTCAGGGAACCACTGTACAAAGAATAAGAGTTATGGCGAAATAACCAATTACAACTAATCCCCAATTCCGAAATAACCAATTTTCTATATATGTAAGCATACAAGATAAGTTAGATATCGCAGAAAAGGACATAAATTGGCGTTTTACATCAAAGTGTATAGGAAGTTAAGTGTGGGTATTCATGTGTTGTATCCGAAAAACCAAAACTCAGGGAACCACTGTAGAAAGAATAAGAGTTATGGGGAAATAACCAATTACAACTAATCCCCAATTCCGAAATAACCAATTTTCTATATATGTAAGCATACAAGATAAGTTAGACATCACAGAAAATGACATAAATTGGCGTTTTAAACCAAAGTGTATAGGAAGTTAAGTGTGGGTATTCATGTCTTGTATCCGAAAAACTAAAATTCATGGCTCAACTCTGGAAGGAATAAGAGTTATGGCGAAATAACCAATTACAACTAATCCCCAATTCCGAAATAACCAATTTTCTATATATGTAAGCATACAAGGTAAGTTAGATATCACAGAAAAGGACATAAATTGGCGTTTTGACCTTAGAATTGCTTCCTAGTATAAATTACCATATATTTAAAAAAAATTAAAACGCTTGCCAGGGGTTTGAAGCCCTGAGTTTTTACCATTTCGGTATCATCGCTATGTGAGTTATAATGAATTTTTTTTTGTGCTACAAGCGTGTTTTGGATTCCTTGCCAGGGTTATTAAGCCTGGTTAATTGTTGTATTGCTACATGTTGTGTGTGCTACAAGGACTTGTCAAAGACTATAGGCGCTTTCAAGGGTTTATACCCCTGGTTTTAACTTTCTCAAGTGCTACAAGCGCGTAAGATAGAGTCCTTGCCAGGGTTATGAAACCTGGTTTATAACTTGCATTGCTGCGATTGTATTGGTTTTGTGTGCTACAGGAAGTTAAGTGTGGGTATTCATGTGTTTTCATGGCTCAACTCTGGAAAGAATAAGAGTTATGGCGAAATAACCAATTACAACTTATCCCCAATTCCGAAATAACCAATTTTCTATATATGTAAGCATACAAGATAAGTTAGATATCACAGAAAAGGACATAAATTGGCGTTTTACACCAAAGTGTATAGGAAGTTAAGTGTGGGTATTCATGTGTTGTATCCAAAAAACCAAAACTCAGGGCCCTACTGTAGAAAGAATAAGAGTTATGGCGAAATAACCAATTACAACTAATCCCCAATTCCGAAATAACCAATTTTCTATATATGTAAGCATACAAGGTAAGTTAGATATCGAAAAAAGGACATAAATTGGCGTTTTACACCAAAGTGTATAGGAAGTTAAGTGTGGGTATTCATGTGTTGCATCCGAAAAACCAAAACTCAGGGCCCTACTGTAGAAAGAAAAAGAGTTATGGCGAAATAACCAATTACAACTAATCCCCAATTCCGAAATAACCAATTTTCTATATATGTTAGCATACAAGATAAATTAGATATCGAAAAAAGGACATAAATTGGCGTTTTACACCAAAGTGTATAGGAAGTTAAGTGTGGGTATTTATTTGTTGTATCTGAAAAACCAAAACTCAGAGAACCACTGTAGAAAGAATAAGAGTTATGGCGAAATAACCAATTACAACTAATCCCCAATTCCGAAATAACCAATTTTCTATATATGTAAGCATACAAGATAAGTTAGATATCGCAGAAAAGGACATAAATTGGCGTTTTACACCAAAGTGTATAGGAAGTTAAGTGTGGGTATTCATGTGTTGTATCCGAAAAACCAAAACTCAGGGAACCACTGTAGAAGAATAAGAGTTATGGCGAGATAACCAATTACAACTAATCCCCAATTCCGAAATAACCAATTTTCTATATATGTAAGCATACAAGATAAGTTAGATATCACAGAAAAGGACATAAATTGGCGTTTTAAACCAAAGTGTATGGGAAGTTAAGTGTGGGTATTCATGTCTTGTATCCGAAAAACTAAAATTCATGGCTCAACTCTGGAAGGAATAAGAGTTATGGCGAAATAACCAATTACAACTTGTCCCCAATTCCGAAATAACCAATTTTCTATATATGTAAGCATACAAGATAAGTTAGATATCGCAGAAAAGGACATAAATTGGCGTTTTACACCAAAGTGTATAGGAAGTTAAGTGTGGGTATTCATGTCTTAAATCCGAAAAACTAAAATTCATGGCTCAACTCTGGAAGGAATAAGAGTTATGGCGAAATAACCAATTACAACTTGTCCCCAATTCCGAAATAACCAATTTTCTATATATGTAAGCATACAAGATAAGTTAGATATCGCAGAAAAGGACATAAATTGGCGTTTTACACCAAAGTGTATAGAAAGTTAAGTGTGGGTATTCATGTGTTCCATCCGAAAAACCAAAACTCAGGGCCCTACTGTAGAAAGAAAAAGAGTTATGGCGAAATAACCAATTACAACTAATCCCCAATTCCGAAATAACCAATTTTCTATATATGTTAGCATACAAGATAAATTAGATATCGAAAAAAGGACATAAATTGGCGTTTTACACCAAAGTGTATAGTAAGTTAAGTGTGGGTATTTATGTGTTGTATCTGAAAAACCAAAACTCAGGGAACCACTGTAGAAAGAATAAGAGTTATGGCGAAATAACCAATTACAACTAATCCCCAATTCCGAAATAACCAATTTTCTATATATGTAAGCATACAAGATAAGTTAGATATCGCAGAAAAGGACATAAATTGGCGTTTTACATCAAAGTGTATAGGAAGTTAAGTGTGGGTATTCATGTGTTGTATCCGAAAAACCAAAACTCAGGGAACCACTGTAGAAAGAATAAGAGTTATGGGGAAATAACCAATTACAACTAATCCCCAATTCCGAAATAACCAATTTTCTATATATGTAAGCATACAAGATAAGTTAGACATCACAGAAAATGACATAAATTGGCGTTTTAAACCAAAGTGTATAGGAAGTTAAGTGTGGGTATTCATGTCTTGTATCCGAAAAACTAAAATTCATGGCTCAACTCTGGAAGGAATAAGAGTTATGGCGAAATAACCAATTACAACTAATCCCCAATTCCGAAATAACCAATTTTCTATATATGTAAGCATACAAGGTAAGTTAGATATCACAGAAAAGGACATAAATTGGCGTTTTGACCTTAGAATTGCTTCCTAGTATAAATTACCATATATTTAAAAAAAATTAAAACGCTTGCCAGGGGTTTGAAGCCCTGAGTTTTTACCATTTCGGTATCATCGCTATGTGAGTTATAATGAATTTTTTTTTGTGCTACAAGCGTGTTTTGGATTCCTTGCCAGGGTTATTAAGCCTGGTTAATTGTTGTATTGCTACATGTTGTGTGTGCTACAAGGACTTGTCAAAGACTATAGGCGCTTTCAAGGGTTTATACCCCTGGTTTTAACTTTCTCAAGTGCTACAAGCGCGTAAGATAGAGTCCTTGCCAGGGTTATGAAACCTGGTTTATAACTTGCATTGCTGCGATTGTATTGGTTTTGTGTGCTACAGGAAGTTAAGTGTGGGTATTCATGTGTTTTCATGGCTCAACTCTGGAAAGAATAAGAGTTGTGGCGAAATAACCAATTACAACTTATCCCCAATTCCGAAATAACCAATTTTCTATATATGTAAGCATACAAGATAAGTTAGATATCACAGAAAAGGACATAAATTGGCGTTTTACACCAAAGTGTATAGGAAGTTAAGTGTGGGTATTCATGTGTTGTATCCAAAAAACCAAAACTCAGGGCCCTACTGTAGAAAGAATAAGAGTTATGGCGAAATAACCAATTACAACTAATCCCCAATTCCGAAATAACCAATTTTCTATATATGTAAGCATACAAGGTAAGTTAGATATCGAAAAAAGGACATAAATTGGCGTTTTACACCAAAGTGTATAGGAAGTTAAGTGTGGGTATTCATGTGTTGCATCCGAAAAACCAAAACTCAGGGCCCTACTGTAGAAAGAAAAAGAGTTATGGCGAAATAACCAATTACAACTAATCCCCAATTCCGAAATAACCAATTTTCTATATATGTTAGCATACAAGATAAATTAGATATCGAAAAAAAGGACATAAATTGGCGTTTTACACCAAAGTGTATAGGAAGTTAAGTGTGGGTATTTATTTGTTGTATCTGAAAAACCAAAACTCAGAGAACCACTGTAGAAAGAATAAGAGTTATGGCGAAATAACCAATTACAACTAATCCCCAATTCCGAAATAACCAATTTTCTATATATGTAAGCATACAAGATAAGTTAGATATCGCAGAAAAGGACATAAATTGGCGTTTTACACCAAAGTGTATAGGAAGTTAAGTGTGGGTATTCATGTGTTGTATCCGAAAAACCAAAACTCAGGGAACCACTGTAGAAGAATAAGAGTTATGGCGAGATAACCAATTACAACTAATCCCCAATTCCGAAATAACCAATTTTCTATATATGTAAGCATACAAGATAAGTTAGATATCACAGAAAAGGACATAAATTGGCGTTTTAAACCAAAGTGTATAGGAAGTTAAGTGTGGGTATTCATGTCTTGTATCCGAAAAACTAAAATTCATGGCTCAACTCTGGAAGGAATAAGAGTTATGGCGAAATAACCAATTACAACTTGTCCCCAATTCCGAAATAACCAATTTTCTATATATGTAAGCATACAAGATAAGTTAGATATCGCAGAAAAGGACATAAATTGGCGTTTTACACCAAAGTGTATAGGAAGTTAAGTGTGGGTATTCATGTCTTAAATCCGAAAAACTAAAATTCATGGCTCAACTCTGGAAGGAATAAGAGTTATGGCGAAATAACCAATTACAACTTGTCCCCAATTCCGAAATAACCAATTTTCTATATATGTAAGCATACAAGATAAGTTAGATATCGCAGAAAAGGACATAAATTGGCGTTTTACACCAAAGTGTATAGAAAGTTAAGTGTGGGTATTCATGTGTTCCATCCGAAAAACCAAAACTCAGGGCCCTACTGTAGAAAGAAAAAGAGTTATGGCGAAATAACCAATTACAACTAATCCCCAATTCCGAAATAACCAATTTTCTATATATGTTAGCATACAAGATAAATTAGATATCGAAAAAAGGACATAAATTGGCGTTTTACACCAAAGTGTATAGGAAGTTAAGTGTGGGTATTTATGTGTTGTATCTGAAAAACCAAAACTCAGGGAACCACTGTAGAAAGAATAAGAGTTATGGCGAAATAACCAATTACAACTAATCCCCAATTCCGAAATAACCAATTTTCTATATATGTAAGCATACAAGGTAAGTTAGATATCGAAAAAAAGGACATAAATTGGCGTTTTACACCAAAGTGTATAGAAAGTTAAGTGTGGGTATTCATGTGTTGCATCCGAAAAACCAAAACTCAGGGCCCTACTGTAGAAAGAAAAAGAGTTATGGCGAAATAACCAATTACAACTAATCCCCAATTCCGAAATAACCAATTTTCTATATATGTAAGCATACAAGATAAGTTAGATATCACAGAAAAGGACATAAATTGGCGTTTTACACCAAAGTGTATAGGAAGTTAAGTGTGGGTATTCATGTGTTGTATCCAAAAAACCAAAACTCAGGGCCCTACTGTAGAAAGAATAAGAGTTATGGCGAAATAACCAATTACAACTAATCCCCAATTCCGAAATAACCAATTTTCTATATATGTAAGCATACAAGGTAAGTTAGATATCGAAAAAAGGACATAAATTGGCGTTTTACACCAAAGTGTATAGGAAGTTAAGTGTGGGTATTCATGTGTTGCATCCGAAAAACCAAAACTCAGGGCCCTACTGTAGAAAGAAAAAGAGTTATGGCGAAATAACCAATTACAACTAATCCCCAATTCCGAAATAACCAATTTTCTATATATGTTAGCATACAAGATAAATTAGATATCGAAAAAAAGGACATAAATTGGCGTTTTACACCAAAGTGTATAGGAAGTTAAGTGTGGGTATTTATGTGTTGTATCTGAAAAACCAAAACTCAGGGAACCACTGTAGAAAGAATAAGAGTTATGGCGAAATAACCAATAACAACTAATCCCCAATTCCGAAATAACCAATTTTCTATATATGTAAGCATACAAGGTAAGTTAGATATCGAAAAAAGGACATAAATTGGCGTTTTACACCAAAGTGTATAGGAAGTTAAGTGTGGGTATTCATGTGTTGCATCCGAAAAACCAAAACTCAGGGCCCTACTGTAGAAAGAAAAAGAGTTATGGCGAAATAACCAATTACAACTAATCCCCAATTCCGAAATAACCAATTTTCTATATATGTAAGCATACAAGATAAGTTAGATATCACAGAAAAGGACATAAATTGGCGTTTTAAACCAAAGTGTATAGGAAGTTAAGTGTGGGTATTCATGTCTTGTATCCGAAAAACTAAAATTCATGGCTCAACTCTGGAAGGAATAAGAGTTATGGCGAAATAACCAATTACAACTTGTCCCCAATTCCGAAATAACCAATTTTCTATATATGTAAGCATACAAGATAAGTTAGATATCGCAGAAAAGGACATAAATTGGCGTTTTACACCAAAGTGTATAGGAAGTTAAGTGTGGGTATTCATGTCTTAAATCCGAAAAACTAAAATTCATGGCTCAACTCTGGAAGGAATAAGAGTTATGGCGAAATAACCAATTACAACTTGTCCCCAATTCCGAAATAACCAATTTTCTATATATGTAAGCATACAAGATAAGTTAGATATCGCAGAAAAGGACATAAATTGGCGTTTTACACCAAAGTGTATAGAAAGTTAAGTGTGGGTATTCATGTGTTGCATCCGAAAAACCAAAACTCAGGGCCCTACTGTAGAAAGAATAAGAGTTATGGCGAAATAACCAATTACAACTAATCCCCAATTCCGAAATAACCAATTTTCTATATATGTAAGCATACAAGATAAGTTAGATATCGCAGAAAAGGACATAAATTGGCGTTTTACACCAAAGTGTATAGGAAGTTAAGTGTGGGTATTCATGTGTTGTATCCGAAAAACCAAAACTCAGGGAACCACTGTAGAAGAATAAGAGTTATGGCGAGATAACCAATTACAACTAATCCCCAATTCCGAAATAACCAATTTTCTATATATGTAAGCATACAAGATAAGTTAGATATCACAGAAAAGGACATAAATTGGCGTTTTAAACCAAAGTGTATAGGAAGTTAAGTGTGGGTATTCATGTCTTGTATCCGAAAAACTAAAATTCATGGCTCAACTCTGGAAGGAATAAGAGTTATGGCGAAATAACCAATTACAACTTGTCCCCAATTCCGAAATAACCAATTTTCTATATATGTAAGCATACAAGATAAGTTAGATATCGCAGAAAAGGACATAAATTGGCGTTTTACACCAAAGTGTATAGGAAGTTAAGTGTGGGTATTCATGTCTTAAATCCGAAAAACTAAAATTCATGGCTCAACTCTGGAAGGAATAAGAGTTATGGCGAAATAACCAATTACAACTTGTCCCCAATTCCGAAATAACCAATTTTCTATATATGTAAGCATACAAGATAAGTTAGATATCGCAGAAAAGGACATAAATTGGCGTTTTACACCAAAGTGTATAGAAAGTTAAGTGTGGGTATTCATGTGTTGCATCCGAAAAACCAAAACTCAGGGCCCTACTGTAGAAAGAAAAAGAGTTATGGCGAAATAACCAATTACAACTAATCCCCAATTCCGAAATAACCAATTTTCTATATATGTAAGCATACAAGATAAGTTAGATATCGCAGAAAAGGACATAAATTGGCGTTTTACACCAAAGTGTATAGGAAGTTAAGTGTGGGTATTCATGTGTTGTATCCAAAAAACCAAAACTCAGGGAACCACTGTAGAAGAATAAGAGTTATGGCGAGATAACCAATTACAACTAATCCCCAATTCCGAAATAACCAATTTTCTATATATGTAAGCATACAAGATAAGTTAGATATCACAGAAAAGGACATAAATTGGCGTTTTAAACCAAAGTGTATAGGAAGTTAAGTGTGGGTATTCATGTCTTGTATCCGAAAAACTAAAATTCATGGCTCAACTCTGGAAGAAATAAGAGTTATGGCGAAATAACCAATTACAACTTGTCCCCAATTCCGAAATAACCAATTTTCTATATATGTAAGCATACAAGATAAGTTAGATATCGCAGAAAAGGACATAAATTGGCGTTTTACACCAAAGTGTATAGGAAGTTAAGTGTGGGTATTCATGTCTTAAATCCGAAAAACTAAAATTCATGGCTCAACTCTGGAAGGAATAAGAGTTATGGCGAAATAACCAATTACAACTTGTCCCCAATTCCGAAATAACCAATTTTCTATATATGTAAGCATAAAGATAAGTTAGATATCGAAGAAAAGGACATAAATTGGCGTTTTACACAAAAGTGTATAGGAAGTTAAGTGTGGGTATTTATGTGTTGTATCCGAAAAACCAAAACTCAGGAAACCACTATAGAAAGAATAAGAGTTATGGCGAAATAACCAATTACAACTAATCCCCAATTCCGAAATAACCAATTTTCTATACATGTAAGCATACAAGATAAGTTAGAAATCGCAGAAAAGGACATAAATTGGCGTTTTAAACCAAAGTGTATAGGAAGTTAAGTGTGGGTATTCATGTGTTGCATCCGAAAAACTAAAATTCATGGCTCAACTCTGGAAGCAATAAGAGTTATGGCGAAATAACCAATTACAACTTGTCCCCAATTCCGAAATAACCAATTTTCTATATATGTAAGCATAAAGATAAGTTAAATATCGAAGAAAAGGACATAAATTGGCGTTTTACACAAAAGTGTATAGGAAGTTAAGTGTGGGTATTTATGTGTTGTATCTGAAAAACCAAAACTCAGAGAACCACTGTAGAAAGAATAAGAGTTATGGCGAAATAACCAATTACAACTAATCCCCAATTCCGAAATAACCAATTTTCTATATATGTAAGCATACAAGATAAGTTAGATATCGCAGAAAAGGACATAAATTGGCGTTTTACACCAAAGTGTATAGAAAGTTAAGTGTGGGTATTCATGTGTTGCATCCGAAAACCAAAACTCAGGGCCCTACTGTAGAAAGAATAAGAGTTATGGCTAAATAACCAATTACAACTAATCCCCAATTCCGAAATAACCAATTTTCTATATATGTTAGCATACAAGATAAATTAGATATCGAAAAAAAGGACATAAATTGGCGTTTTACACCAAAGTAAACAGAAAGTTAAGTGTGGGTATTCATGTGTTGCATCCGAAAACCAAAACTCAGGGCCCTACTGTAGAAAGAATAAGAGTTATGGCGAAATAACCAATTACAACTAATCCCCAATTCCGAAATAACCAATTTTCTATATATGTAAGCATACAAGATAAGTTAGATATCGCAGAAAAGGACATAAATTGGCGTTTTACACCAAAGTGTATAGGAAGTTAAGTGTGGGTATTCATGTGTTGAATCCGAAAAACCAAAACTCAGGGAACCACTGTAGAAGAATAAGAGTTATGGCGAGATAACCAATTACAACTAATCCCCAATTCCGAAATAACCAATTTTCTATATATGTAAGCATACAAGATAAGTTAGATATCACAGAAAAGGACATAAATTGGCGTTTTAAACCAAAGTGTATAGGAAGTTAAGTGTGGGTATTCATGTCTTGTATCCGAAAAACTAAAATTCATGGCTCAACTCTGGAAGGAATAAGAGTTATGGCGAAATAACCAATTACAACTTGTCCCCAATTCCGAAATAACCAATTTTCTATATATGTAAGCATACAAGATAAGTTAGATATCGCAGAAAAGGACATAAATTGGCGTTTTACACAAAAGTGTATAAAAAGTTAAGTGTGGGTATTCATGTGTTGCATCCGAAAAACCAAAACTCAGGGCCCTACTGTAGAAAGAAAAAGAGTTATGGCGAAATAACCAATAACAATTTATCTCCAATTTCGAAATAACCAATTTTCTATATATGTAAGCATAAAGATAAGTTAGAAATCGAAGAAAAGGACATAAATTGGCGTTTTACACCAAAGTAAACAGAAAGTTAAGTGTGGGTATTCATGTGTTTTATCCGAAAAACCAGAACTCAGGGCCCTACTGTAGAAAGAATAAGAGTTATGGCGAAATAACCAATTACAACTTGTCCCCAATTCCGAAATAACCAATTTTCTATATATGTAAGCATACAAGATAAGTTAGATATCGCAGAAAAGGACATAAATTGGCGTTTTACACCAAAGTGTATAGGAAGTTAAGTGTGGGTATTCATGTGTTGCATCCGAAAAACCAAAACTCAGGGCCCTACTGTAGAAAGAAAAAGAGTTATGGCGAAATAACCAATAACAAATAATCTTCCTTTTCCGAAATAACCAATTTTCTATATATGTAAGCACAAAGATAAGTTAGATATCGAAAAAAGGACATAAATTGGCGTTTTACACCAAAGTGTATAGGAAGTTAAGTGTTGGTATTCATGTGTTGTATCCGAAAAACCAAAACTCAGGGCCCTACTGTAGAAAGAATAAGAGTTATGGCGAAATAACCAATAACAACTTGTCCCCAATTCCGAAATAACCAATTTTCTATATATGTAACCATACAAGATAAGTTAGATATCGCAGAAAAGGACATAAATTGGCGTTTTACACCAAAGTGTATAGGAAGTTAAGTGTGGGTATTCATGTGTTTTATCCGAAAAACCAAAGCTCAGGGCCCTACTGTAGAAAGAATAAGAGTTATGGCGAAATAACCAATAACAATTTATCTCCAATTTCGAAATAACCAATTTTCTATATATGTAAGCATAAAGATAAGTTAGAAATCGAAGAAAAGGACATAAATTGGCGTTTTACACCAAAGTGTATAGGAAGTCAAGTGTGGGTATTCATGTGTTGCATCCGAAAAACCAAAACTCAGGGCCCTACCGTAGAAAGAAAAAGAGTTATGGCGAAATAACCAATAACAATTTATCTCCAATTTCGAAATAACCAATTTTCTATATATGTAAGAATAAAGATAAGTTAGAAATCGAAGAAAAGGACATAAATTGGCGTTTTACACCAAAGTGTATAGGAAGTTAAGTGTGGGTATTCATGTGTTGCATCCGAAAAACCAAAACTCAGGGCCCTACTGTAGAAAGAATAAGAGTTATGGCGAAATAACCAATTACAACTTGTCCCCAATTCCGAAATAACCAATTTTCTATATATGTAAGCATACAAGATAAGTTAGATATCGCAGAAAAGGACATAAATTGGCGTTTTACACCAAAGTGTATAGGAAGTTAAGTGTGGGTATTCATGTGTTGCATCCGAAAAACCAAAACTCAGGGCCCTACTGTAGAAAGAAAAAGAGTTATGGCGAAATAACCAATAACAATTTATCTCCAATTTCGAAATAACCAATTTTCTATATATGTAAGCATAAAGATAAGTTAGAAATCGAAGAAAAGGACATAAATTGGCGTTTTACACCAAAGTGTATAGGAAGTCAAGTGTGGGTATTCATGTGTTGCATCCGAAAAACCAAAACTCAGGGCCCTACCGTAGAAAGAAAAAGAGTTATGGCGAAATAACCAATAACAATTTATCTCCAATTTCGAAATAACCAATTTTCTATATATGTAAGAATAAAGATAAGTTAGAAATCGAAGAAAAGGACATAAATTGGCGTTTTACACCAAAGTGTATAGGAAGTTAAGTGTGGGTATTCATGTGTTGCATCCGAAAAACCAAAACTCAGGGCCCTACTGTAGAAAGAATAAGAGTTATGGCGAAATAACCAATTACAACTTGTCCCCAATTCCGAAATAACCAATTTTCTATATATGTAAGCATACAAGATAAGTTAGATATCGCAGAAAAGGACATAAATTGGCGTTTTACACCAAAGTGTATAGGAAGTTAAGTGTGGGTATTCATGTGTTGCATCCGAAAAACCAAAACTCAGGGCCCTACTGTAGAAAGAATAAGAGTTATGGCGAAATAACCAATTACAACTTGTCCCCAATTCCGAAATAACCAATTTTCTATATATGTAAGCATAAAGATAAGTTAGATATCGAAGAAAAGGACATAAATTGGCGTTTTACACAAAAGTGTATAGAAAGTTAAGTGTGGGTATTCATGTGTTCCATCCGAAAAACCAAAACTCAGGGCCCTACTGTAGAAAGAAAAAGAGTTATGGCGAAATAACCAATAACAATTTATCTCCAATTTCGAAATAACCAATTTTCTATATATGTAAGCATAAAGGTAAGTTAGAAATCGAAGAAAAGGACATAAATTGGCGTTTTACACCAAAGTAAACAGAAAGTTAAGTGTGGGTATTCATGTGTTGCATCCAAAAACCAAAACTCAGGGCCCCTACTGTAGAAAGAATAAGAGTTATGGCGAAATAACCAATTACAACTAATCCCCAATTCCGAAATAACCAATTTTCTATATATGTAAGCATACAAGATAAGTTAGATATCGAAGAAAAGGACATAAATTGGCGTTTTACACCAAAGTGTATAGGAAGTTAAGTGTGGGTATTCATGTGTTGTATCCGAAAACCAAAACTCAGGGCCCTACTGTAGAAAGAATAAGAGTTATGGCAAAATCACCAATTACAACTTGTCCCCAATTCCGAAATAACCAATTTTCTATATATGTAAGCATACAAGATAAGTTAGATATCGCAGAAAAGGACATAAATTGGCGTTTTACACCAAAGTGTATAGGAAGTTAAGTGTGGGTATTCATGTGTTGCATCCGAAAAACCAAAACTCAGTGCCCTACTGTAGAAAGAAAAAGAGTTATGGCGAAATAACCAATAACAAATAATCTTCCTTTTCCGAAATAACCAATTTTCTATATATGTAAGCACAAAGATAAGTTAGATATCGAAGAAAAGGACATAAATTGGCGTTTTACACCAAAGTGTATAGGAAGTTAAGTGTGGGTATTCATGTCTTGTATCTGAAAAACTAAAAATAATGGCTCAACTCTGGAAGGAATAAGAGTTATGGCGAAATAACCAATTACAACTTGTCCCCAATTCCGAAATAACCAATTTTCTATATATGTAAGCATAAAGATAAGTTAGATATCGCAGAAAAGGACATAAATTGGCGTTTTACACCAAAGGGTATAGGAAGTTAAGTGTGGGTATTTATGTGTTGTATCCGAAAAACAAAAACTCAGGGAACCACTGTAGAAAGAATAAGAGTTATGGCGAAATAACCAATTACAACTTGTCCCCAATTCCGAAATAACCAATTTTCTATATATGTAAGCATAAAGATAAGTTAGATATCGAAGAAAAGGACATAAATTGGCGTTTTACACAAAAGTGTATAGGAAATTAAGTGTGGGTATTCATGTGTTGCATCCGAAAAACCAAAACTCAGGGCCTTACTGTAGAAAGAAAAAGAGTTATGGCGAAATAACCAATAACAATTTATCTCCAATTTCGAAATAACCAATTTTCTATATATGTAAGCATAAAGATAAGTTAGAAATCGAAGAAAAGGACATAAATTGGCGTTTTACACCAAAGTGTATAGGAAGTTAAGTGTGGGTATTCATGTGTTGCATCCGAAAAACTAAAAATAATGGCTCAACTCTGGAAGGATTAAGAGTTATGGCGAAATAACCAATTACAACTTGTCCCCAATTCCGAAATAACCAATTTTCTATATATGTAAGCATAAAGATAAGTTAGATATCGCAGAAAAGGACATAAATTGGCGTTTTACACCAAAGGGTATAGGAAGTTAAGTGTGGGTATTTATGTGTTGTATCCGAAAAACAAAAACTCAGGGAACCACTGTAGAAAGAATAAGAGTTATGGCGAAATAGCCAATTACAACTAATCCCCAATTCCGAAATAACCAATTTTCTATATATGTAAGCATAAAAGATAAGTTAGATATCGAAAAAAAGGATTGCATTGCTGCGATTGTATTGGTTTTGTGTGCTACAAGGACTAGTCTACTAAGATGATACTTTTGACCAAGTTGAAGCACTACTCATATAGACTTTTTATTTCAAATTTTGGAATAGTAGTGACCTTAGAATTGCTTCCTAGTATAAATTACCATATATTAAAAAAAAAAAATTTAACGCTTGCCAGGGGTTTGAAGCCTGGAGTTTTTACCATTTCGGTATCATCGCTATGTGAGTTATAATGAATTTTTTTGTGCTACAAGCGTGTTTTGGATTCCTTGCCAGGGTTATTAAGCCTGGTAAATTGTTGTATTGCTACATTTTGTGTGTGCTACAAGGACTTGTCAAAGACTAAAGGCGCTTTCAAGGGTTTATACCCCTGGTTTTAACTTTCTCAAGTGCTACAAGCGCGTAAGATGGAGTCCTTGCCAGGGTTATGAAGCCTGGTTTATAACTTGCATTGCTGCGATTGTATTGGTTTTGTGTGCTACAGGAAGTTAAGTGTGGGTATTCATGTGTTTTCATGGCTCAACTCTGGAAAGAATAAGAGTTATGGCGAAATAACCAATTACAACTTATCCCCAATTCCGAAATAACCAATTTTCTATATATGTACGCATACAAGTTAAGTTAGGTATCGCAGAAAAGGACATAAATTGGCGTTTTAAACCAAAGTGTATAGGAAGTTAAGTGTGGGTATTCATGTGTTGTATCCGAAAAACTAAAATTCATGGCTCAACTCTGGAAAGAATAAGAGTTATGGCGAAATAACCAATTACAACTTATCTCCAATTCCGAAATAACCAATTTTCTATATATGTAAGCATACAAGATAAGTTAGATATCGCAGAATAGGAAATAAATTGGCGTTTTACACCAAAGTGTATAGGAAGTTAAGTGTGGGAATTCATGTCTTGCATCTTAAAATCTAAAATTCATGGCTCAACTCTGGAAAAGTAAGAGTTATGGCGAAATAACCAATTACAACTAATCCCCAATTCCGAAATAACCAATTTTCTATATATGTAAGCATACAAGGTAAGTTAGATATCGCAGAAAAGGACATAAATTGGCGTTTTACACCAAAGTGTATAGGAAGTTAAGTGTGGGTATTCATGTGTTGCATCCGAAAAACCAAAACTCAGGGCCCTACTGTAGAAAGAAAAAGAGTTATGGCGAAATAACCAATTACAACTAATCCCCAATTCCGAAATAACCAATTTTCTATATATGTTAGCATACAAGATAAATTAGATATCGAAAAAAAGGACATAAATTGGCGTTTTACACCAAAGTGTATAGGAAGTTAAGTGTGGGTATTTATGTGTTGTATCTGAAAAACCAAAACTCAGGGAACCACTGTAGAAAGAATAAGAGTTATGGCGAAATAACCAATTACAACTAATCCCCAATTCCGAAATAACCAATTTTCTATATATGTAAGCATACAAGATAAGTTAGATATCGCAGAAAAGGACATAAATTGGCGTTTTACACCAAAGTGTATAGGAAGTTAAGTGTGGGTATTCATGTGTTGTATCCGAAAAACCAAAACTCAGGGCCCTACTGTAGAAAGAATAAGAGTTATGGCGAAATCACCAATTACAACTTGTCCCCAATTCCGAAATAACCAATTTTCTATATATGTAAGCATAAAGATAAGTTAGATATCGCAGAAAAGGACATAAATTGGCGTTTTACACCAAAGGGTATAGGAAGTTAAGTGTGGGTATTTATGTGTTGTATCCGAAAAACAAAAACTCAGGGAACCACTGTAGAAAGAATAAGAGTTATGGCGAAATAACCAATTACAACTTGTCCCCAATTCCGAAATAACCAATTTTCTATATATGTAAGCATAAAGATAAGTTAGATATCGAAGAAAAGGACATAAATTGGCGTTTTACACAAAAGTGTATAGGAAATTAAGTGTGGGTATTCATGTGTTGCATCCGAAAAACCAAAACTCAGGGCCTTACTGTAGAAAGAAAAAGAGTTATGGCGAAATAACCAATAACAATTTATCTCCAATTTCGAAATAACCAATTTTCTATATATGTAAGCATAAAGATAAGTTAGAAATCGAAGAAAAGGACATAAATTGGCGTTTTACACCAAAGTGTATAGGAAGTTAAGTGTGGGTATTCATGTGTTGCATCCGAAAAACTAAAAATAATGGCTCAACTCTGGAAGGATTAAGAGTTATGGCGAAATAACCAATTACAACTTGTCCCCAATTCCGAAATAACCAATTTTCTATATATGTAAGCATAAAGATAAGTTAGATATCGCAGAAAAGGACATAAATTGGCGTTTACACCAAAGGGTATAGGAAGTTAAGTGTGGGTATTTATGTGTTGTATCCGAAAAACAAAAACTCAGGGAACCACTGTAGAAAGAATAAGAGTTATGGCGAAATAGCCAATTACAACTAATCCCCAATTCCGAAATAACCAATTTTCTATATATGTAAGCATAAAAGATAAGTTAGATATCGAAAAAAAGGATTGCATTGCTGCGATTGTATTGGTTTTGTGTGCTACAAGGACTAGTCTACTAAGATGATACTTTTGACCAAGTTGAAGCACTACTCATATAGACTTTTTATTTCAAATTTTGGAATAGTAGTGACCTTAGAATTGCTTCCTAGTATAAATTACCATATATTAAAAAAAAAATTTAACGCTTGCCAGGGGTTTGAAGCCTGGAGTTTTTACCATTTCGGTATCATCGCTATGTGAGTTATAATGAATTTTTTGTGCTACAAGCGTGTTTTGGATTCCTTGCCAGGGTTATTAAGCCTGGTAAATTGTTGTATTGCTACATTTTGTGTGTGCTACAAGGACTTGTCAAAGACTAAAGGCGCTTTCAAGGGTTTATACCCCTGGTTTTAACTTTCTCAAGTGCTACAAGCGCGTAAGATGGAGTCCTTGCCAGGGTTATGAAGCCTGGTTTATAACTTGCATTGCTGCGATTGTATTGGTTTTGTGTGCTACAGGAAGTTAAGTGTGGGTATTCATGTGTTTTCATGGCTCAACTCTGGAAAGAATAAGAGTTATGGCGAAATAACCAATTACAACTTATCCCCAATTCCGAAATAACCAATTTTCTATATATGTACGCATACAAGTTAAGTTAGGTATCGCAGAAAAGGACATAAATTGGCGTTTTTAAACCAAAGTGTATAGGAAGTTAAGTGTGGGTATTCATATGTTGTATCCGAAAAACTAAAATTCATGGCTCAACTCTGGAAAGAATAAGAGTTATGGCGAAATAACCAATTACAACTTATCTCCAATTCCGAAATAACCAATTTTCTATATATGTAAGCATACAAGATAAGTTAGATATCGCAGAATAGGAAATAAATTGGCGTTTTACACCAAAGTGTATAGGAAGTTAAGTGTGGGAATTCATGTCTTGCATCTTAAAATCTAAAATTCATGGCTCAACTCTGGAAAAGTAAGAGTTATGGCGAAATAACCAATTACAACTAATCCCCAATTCCGAAATAACCAATTTTCTATATATGTAAGCATACAAGGTAAGTTAGATATCGCAGAAAAGGACATAAATTGGCGTTTTACACCAAAGTGTATAGGAAGTTAAGTGTGGGTATTCATGTGTTGCATCCGAAAAAACCAAAACTCAGGGCCCTACTGTAGAAAGAAAAAGAGTTATGGCGAAATAACCAATTACAACTAATCCCCAATTCCGAAATAACCAATTTTCTATATATGTTAGCATACAAGATAAATTAGATATCGAAAAAAAGGACATAAATTGGCGTTTTACACCAAAGTGTATAGGAAGTTAAGTGTGGGTATTTATGTGTTGTATCTGAAAAACCAAAACTCAGGGAACCACTGTAGAAAGAATAAGAGTTATGGCGAAATAACCAATTACAACTAATCCCCAATTCCGAAATAACCAATTTTCTATATATGTAAGCATACAAGATAAGTTAGATATCGCAGAAAAGGACATAAATTGGCGTTTTACACCAAAGTGTATAGGAAGTTAAGTGTGGGTATTCATGTGTTGTATCCGAAAAACCAAAACTCAGGGCCCTACTGTAGAAAGAATAAGAGTTATGGCGAAATCACCAATTACAACTTGTCCCCAATTCCGAAATAACCAATTTTCTATATATGTAAGCATACAAGATAAGTTAGATATCGCAGAAAAGGACATAAATTGGCGTTTTACACCAAAGTGTATAGGAAGTTAAGTGTGGGTATTCATGTGTTGCATCCGAAAAAACCAAAACTCAGGGCCCTACTGTAGAAAGAAAAAGAGTTATGGCGAAATAACCAATAACAAATAATCTTCCTTTTCCGAAATAACCAATTTTCTATATATGTAAGCACAAAGATAAGTTAGATATCGAAAAAAGGACATAAATTGGCGTTTTACACCAAAGTGTATAGGAAGTTAAGTGTTGGTATTCATGTGTTGTATCCGAAAAACCAAAACTCAGGGCCCTACTGTAGAAAGAATAAGAGTTATGGCGAAATAACCAATAACAACTTGTCCCCAATTCCGAAATAACCAATTTTCTATATATGTAACCATACAAGATAAGTTAGATATCGCAGAAAAGGACATAAATTGGCGTTTTACACCAAAGTGTATAGGAAGTTAAGTGTGGGTATTCATGTGTTTTATCCGAAAAACCAAAACTCAGGGCCCTACTGTAGAAAGAATAAGAGTTATGGCGAAATAACCAATAACAATTTATCTCCAATTTCGAAATAACCAATTTTCTATATATGTAAGCATAAAGATAAGTTAGAAATCGAAGAAAAGGACATAAATTGGCGTTTTACACCAAAGTGTATAGGAAGTCAAGTGTGGGTATTCATGTGTTGCATCCGAAAAAACCAAAACTCAGGGCCCTACCGTAGAAAGAAAAAGAGTTATGGCGAAATAACCAATAAACAATTTATCTCCAATTTCGAAATAACCAATTTTCTATATATGTAAGAATAAAGATAAGTTAGAAATCGAAGAAAAGGACATAAATTGGCGTTTTACACCAAAGTGTATAGGAAGTTAAGTGTGGGGTATTCATGTGTTGCATCCGAAAAACCAAAACTCAGGGCCCTACTGTAGAAAGAATAAGAGTTATGGCGAAATAACCAATTACAACTTGTCCCCAATTCCGAAATAACCAATTTTCTATATATGTAAGCATACAAGATAAGTTAGATATCGCAGAAAAGGACATAAATTGGCGTTTTACACCAAAGTGTATAGGAAGTTAAGTGTGGGTATTCATGTGTTGCATTCCGAAAAAACCAAAACTCAGGGCCCCTACTGTAGAAAGAAAAAGAGTTATGGCGAAATAACCAATAACAATTTATCTCCAATTTCGAAATAACCAATTTTCTATATATGTAAGCATAAAGATAAGTTAGAAATCGAAGAAAGGACATAAATTGGCGTTTTACACCAAAGTAAACAGAAAGTTAAGTGTGGGTATTCATGTGTTGCATCCGAAAACCAAAACTCAGGGCCCTACTGTAGAAAGAATAAGAGTTATGGCGAAATAACCAATTACAACTAATCCCCAATTCCGAAATAACCAAATTTTCTATATATGTAAGCATACAAGATAAGTTAGATATCGAAGAAAAGGACATAAATTGGCGTTTTACACCAAAGTGTATAGGAAGTTAAGTGTGGGTATTCATGTGTTTTATCCGAAAAACCAAAACTCAGGGCCCTACTGTAGAAAGAATAAGAGTTATGGCGAAATCACCAATTACAACTTGTCCCCAATTCCGAAATAACCAATTTTCTATATATGTAAGCATAAAGATAAGCTAGATATCGAAGAAAAGGACATAAATTGGCGTTTTACACAAAAGTGTATAAAAAGTCAAGTGTGGGTATTCATGTGTTGCATCCGAAAAACCAAAACTCAGGGCCATACTGTAGAAAGAAAAAGAGTTATGGCGAAATAACCAATAACAATTTATCTCCAATTTCGAAATCACCAATTTTCTATATATGTAAGCATAAAGATAAGTTAGAAATCGAAGAAAAGGACATAAATTGGCGTTTTACACCAAAGTAAACAGAAAGTTAAGTGTGGGTATTCATGTGTTGCATCCGAAAACCAAAACTCAGGGCCCTACTGTAGAAAGAATAAGAGTTATGGCGAAATAACCAATTACAACTAATCCCCAATTCCGAAATAACCAATTTTCTATATATGTAAGCATACAAGATAAGTTAGATATCGAAGAAAAGGACATAAATTGGCGTTTTACACCAAAGTGTATAGGAAGTTAAGTGTGGGTATTCATGTGTTGTATCCGAAAAACCAAAACTCAGGGCCCTACTGTAGAAAGAAATAAGAGTTATGGCGAAATCACCAATTACAACTTGTCCCCAATTCCGAAATAACCAATTTTCTATATATGTAAGCATAAAGATAAGCTAGATATCGAAGAAAAGGACATAAATTGGCGTTTT